>JABUQX010096685.1:0-25340 GCA_015478945.1 Trachelipus rathkii
CTAAATAAAATATAATGCACGAGAGCTGATATTATACATGCCTCAAAACAAATAAGGTATAATATAGTATAAATCATACTGCACTCTGGTTCAGTTAAGCATGTTAAGAAGGGAAGCAAACTTGCAATCGACATTATTGCCACTATTCTACCAAGCGCTCATGAAATCTTATCCGAATGCTTACTTTATGATTCAAGTATAAGTTACATTTTATAGTATAAAACTTCTTTTTATATATTTACTTTGTTTAAAACTTATTATCGAGTATTTTAACATAAATGATGTTTAAATGGTTTTATCATACCGAGAGCAAAAGCAGTAAATCAGTATAAATCTAGATTAAGCCACCCCTTCCCAAGCACCCGCATCTCAAATCTCACCAGATATCAATAAATTGAAGTCTATCTGAATTCAATTCTCTCTTGCTTAACATATAATAAAATAACAATAGAAAAAAAAGAAAGAAAAGTTATTTTATTTTATTAAGCATTTTTTCGAGAGCATGATTATATGCTGCATACATAATGGGTTGACAAAGTAATTTAAAACACTTTTAACATCAAAATATAGGTTTACAATCAGCAGACATGTTTATAAATCGAACATTATTTAAAAAACATATAATTGAAATAAAATAAATGTATATTAGACAACAACATCAAAGTCTAATGATAAGGATTGTAGTCAGCTTTAGAAAACATACCAACACGGAGAGTCCTTAACCATATTATTCTGTGTATGAAAGAGTGTATTAAAATAAATAATTATTAACAAATTTATTTAAAATAGGATGATATACTGTAGAATTGTTTTTTGGGAATGCTACTTGAGAATTCCCATCATCATTCTTGTTATAGAAACATTCATTTTTAATTATGTTATAACTATCAGTTTATTCCCCAAGTGTCCTATTGTTTCCGAATATCCCGAGGAGAAGTGTTTTGAAGATAAGTCTCAGAGTCGCGCTATTCCAATTTCACTTGAGCCCGAGTTCGATTAACAGCGAATACACGCCTAAAAAATCTTCTTTTCGTTTACAGTATAATTACATTACAATTTATTTCGAATTCTGCCACTTCTCATCTTTAACAAATTCAAGATTATGTTTTCGTAACTCACTATAATCGCGACTATTTTGAAGGAATGTAAGTCCAAATACACTTTTAATACAAGAACTGAGATTGAGGGGGATGTTAAAAGTAATTACTTTTTGTCCACCATATTTGGAGACTCGGCGGCCCCTAATATGTTCCTTTTTTACGAATATTGAACATGGTAAGACATTTACCAAGCTGAAAGATCAGCTGTGAGATCGTACGCATATAAATTACATGTTCAGCGAGAATGTCTCTTGAGATACAAAACGCCTGTACCGGGTTATCGCTGCAATGAATACAGTTTGGCAAATAAATCGATAAAAAGGACGCGAAACATTGAGAATGGTGAGTCTTCAATATATCATCTCCATAATCGACCGTATGGTGTTGGACCCATTCACGTGTAAACTGATTTCTCAAGTCCAAAATGGGTAAATTTAAAGGCTGACTTTCCGTAGTTTCAGAATAAGCGTCGATGTTCTACAATCCTAATTATCTACATTCCTGAGTAGCTACCAATTGAAGATGTTAGGGTATATTAATGCTCGTAATCTTAGGGTAAAGTTTAAAAATTTTGTCTCAAATTCCTCTTGAATTAGATATTTTGCTGTATCGGTCAAAAAGAGATTTCTCGATTTCCATATGTTTAAGGGGAAGACAATTTTCCACTTTACGTTAACCACAAAGATAAGCAATTCAGTAATTTTGAAAATACGTTTGGAAGTGGTAAGTTGGTGGCTCCGAAAACGCTATAGATATTAAGCGCAAAATTGAGGTGTAGATCTAGTTAACCTGATATGGGGGTCCACTGATGGTAGAATAAGTCTTTTCTGTGAGAATATATCACCAATTTAAACGCCCGTAAATAATTCGTACGTGTTATTTTTTAGATTTAGCTGCGTTGTCCTTATGTTTCTCTACATCATCTTTAAATTGTAATATCCACATTATTGCAGGTGAGACTCTTTTAGCATCTTGAGAATATTTAGTAAAGTTTTCAATATAACTTCGATAAAGGTAACTTGCAGCTGATGCTTATACCTAGAGTATATGTTTTTATTCACATTATTTAAAAACTACTATCAAGCCCTGATTTAAAAACATAGTAATAACATGACTAAGTAGAAAAATTAAATTTGTACACTGTGTGTTAAGTAGTGTTATTCAGGTGCTTGTAAGATCTACCCATCTTATCATTTACTTAAACTTAAGTCTTCAGATATAAAAACACTAGTTATTATATTATAATATATATTAACTTATCGGATAGAGGTCTAAAGTAATATTGAATCAGAAGTGCCTGGTATAATATATTGAACTTTTACGAGAGTATAGGGACATTCGTATTGGTGTTTTGAATTGAACATGAGGTTATAATATCATAAATTTAAATTGGATATCACTTACGTTGATTATACTATGAACGTTAAGGATTCACGGAAAATAGAGATCCAATTCGCTCTTTACATAACAGTCCATATATCGGCTAGAGGATGGAGGAATATGGCAGCGTTATATCCTGTCTGCGTAACGAGAATTCTAACTTGAGTAACCGTAAAATGAGAGTAGGAGGATATTTTTTTTAAACATTTTCTTTTATTCAAAATAGATGCAGGCTATTATTATTTATGTAAAGTTACCACTTATCACTGTTATTAGAGAGCGAACAACGTCAATGGACATTTTTTCTTGTTAATGGTCCTTTCATTCTTAATGCCTCTTTTATACGATTCTTATTAATAGTTGGTTTTGTTACCTCCTGTATATACAGCCGACCCTACACACTCCCCTTTGACCAGTCAAATGCCTGCGCGCCGCTCTATTTTTGTTTCGTTGTTAACATCATCGTGAACACTTCTATGACTGATACGCGCATCGCGAGAGTCTAGTTCGACAAGTTTTCACACATGCGCACATCACCGCAGGGTCGATCATCTCTCTATCTTATCACCAAACTGTATACCTGGATAGTGTATATCACTACCTGTCCTAGCCAGGAGAGCTTTATTTAGCTATTATTTCAATCTCACCTGATTCTCTAATTATCTAACGGGAATATTGTCACGCACGTGCGGAACATACGTAAAGCACAAATATAATCTATCCTAAATCTCATCGCTCTCAGTCATTCAAGTGATCCCATACCGAAGACTCCTTTCTCTTTGCTACCCAGTCTTTTTCTCTCTTTGGCACTTTGCTAAGTAAGGTTTCCTAGCATGCATCATTTATGTAACTAATCTATATTTATGCAACACTGCTTCCGTCCCCAACTTATCGAGAACTCGGGTATTGTCGGTTCACCTTTAACTGCTCTCTTAATATTAATAATCTTAACGAATATCGCTTCCAGATCTATTACGCATCGGTCTTCCATTGCTACGACTTGCCCAGTAAACAACTGAACATTTCAGAAATCAGATTAATTAAAACTCTGCACATCTATAACTCTCTATCAAATGAGCAGAAAATATGTATACTAATATATATTTATAATATATATATCACTCTCACACTTAACACAAAGGTGGAGAATTCACACTATTTATATATAAGTTATTCGCACATATTGAACTTAATTTATACACTAAGTTATATGGTTTAATAAATAAATATTTAGTTCTGAGTGATAATATACATAGGCCTATTAAATATCCAGTAGTGATATTGAGCCTAAACCCTCATTTGGTAATTATTACGTCCGATAAAATGAATTGAATTTATTAAAGTGAAAAAGTTATATTTGAGAAGATGTCTATTAATTAGGTTACGTTCAAAATTTCATGTATTATGTATTTTTAGTTATAAGTATTGAAGTATATATAAATAATTGCTAGTAGTTAAATTAGTGGAGTTATTATGGATTCACACTCCTTCCTCTTATACTATCTCGAAGTGGTTATCTGTAAGACGCACACACTTACGCCACCATGCATAGGGTTAAATTGAAGCGCTTGAGTATAATAGTGTTTAAATATGTCATAATTTATAATAAAATTATTATTAGAGTACATGTTATTATTTATATTTTCACAAGTATCATTTATTTAAAGACATCCACAGTTATTTCCAATTATCACTTATACCCTCCATTTGGTATTTAATAATGTACAGAAAAATAATACTAGGATCTTGACAAATTTGTTATTAAAGTATAATTTAATCTAATTAACAAATCAATTAGAGATTTGTATATACCCACTCACTGATTAAGATAAGTAACCTTCTTCAATGTTAAATAATTTCCAACTATACCATTCAATTATTCAGTTTTATCATTATAATACTTTTGAGTGCAGTTGTTATGGAGTTATATATATTATACAATTTCAAAGTGTTTTTTTACAAAATCAATTACACTTCTAAATAAATCATATTATTGATGCAACCGTAAGGGGACTTGGAGTCCACAATTCTCTATATACTGCCTGATCAATTAAATTATTTCACAATAATCCTGGTTTTCATAAAAACATTTATCTCGTTATATCGAAGAAGTATATATTTTAGTGAGTAATATATTTCTGTATTAATAAAATGTCAGATTTTTTAAATTTTCAGGAATGTAGATCCATAGAGAACTCTGGTTAATTTGAAGGAAGGTTAGCGTTAAATATTGAAAATATGTATATATTTCATCGGGTCTTCATTGATTTATTTATTCTAAATTAAAGAACTCTATATTATCACAATATCTACATTTATATTTTAAATCTGAGTATAAGTTATTTACTTTAAATCTACTTAGGAGGCTACTTTCTCTGTAAATATATTAAGTTATACTAATTTATTAATCTCCACACCAGCTGTTTCAGTTTAGATTGGATAAGGTGTATCCTTTATCGAGAACTATACTTCACCTTATATTAACAGCATATGGGTTATCTAAGTTTGACAGGATTATTCATAAAAGTATATAAGTGGTACTAATTAAGGAAAAACTTTAGATTATTTCCTTGGATATTATACTACTATTTCTGTGGCATAGGCTCGAAATAGGTGCCCGTGGGGTGGGACAATATTCGTGTAAACATAATATTGGCATTAACACCAGGTCATGTAAAACATATCTATTGAAGGATTCTTACATACATAAATGTAAAATTATAAGTATGTCATCGGTGAGTTGACTTTTTGCACTAACATTATTATGTTCCTATCTTATATATAACTGATCTTTCCATATATTAGTGGTGAGATAACGTATTAATTTATACAATTAGAGAGAGTGGGAATTTTATCGAGGTTAATAATATTTCATCATATTATTTTAATTGTAGTCATATATCAACCGATAAGTAATATTTCACATTTGAAGAAAACCAGTAATCTGTAAGTAATAGCAAGATAAATAAACTCCTTAAATCTTATCTATGTTGTATCTGAGAGACCTCTTCATTAACCCGTACAATGACAGTCGAATAACCGTTGTTTGACATTTGTTAACTCTTAGAAAAATATACTAAAAAATCATATTTTACATAATTTAACAGGTAATTGATAATTTTATATCCGCAAAATTATAGAGAGTTTTAAAGATAATATGAACATATACAGAGAGCTATAAATGAAGTATTTATAGAGACGACATAAAATTAAAGGATATTTTATTATAAATACATGTCTGCAGCAAGAAGAAACTTTAACACAAAACTACCTTGTGCAAAGGAAACTTATAGTACTAATTACTTGTGCGGTCCTAATAAAATTAAAAAAAACCCGTATAGGGGGTAGACGGTGAACGGGTGTCATTCAGATAATTTTAAAAATTAGTTTTATTTGGTTGTCCTTTATGAAAATAATAGTAACGCGTTTTATTATATAATCTTTAATTTTTTTTTCAATATCTATTACTCTCAACACTTCTAAATATTAAAAACGCTGAGTAATGTGAGAAATCAGGAATCATCGATATGTGCTCGAGTTCTCTATATATTCACTTAATATCGGCATAATCACTCTAAACTTCATACACACTATTATCTCTGTTACGAGCTTTAATTGGGATTCAAATAACTCCTGTAAGTAAAGTCCTGATATATTATTCCAGTTCCAGATGTATGTCCATAGAAGCTGATGAAGGTAACGTTAAATAGAAATGACCTTCACTCTCCATGTTCACAACGGTAAACTGATCATTGTTTCTTAATTTCACTAGCATTTATTTAAATATTAAATATTTAAATAACCCACCCAATTAATGTGACAGACTGTTTACTTTTACCTTTTCCTTTAGCCCCCTAATATTTTTTCTATTATATTCGGACTCTTACGAAACAAACCGTATTTTCTGCCTATTTCTTGTTTTATAAGAACCACTTTTATTTTTTTTAACCAATCTAAATCCTCAGATAGTATAAATATTAACCTGTTTCTCGGTAATTCTCTGATGGTATTCTACTTTAAAAAACCCTTCATCCTCGACGCATCCATGCTTCGTAACCCTTTCTGAAATTTTCATATACAAGTCCTAGACAACAGTCTCTCATATATCTCCTACTTAACATCCGTGTTATCTTTTATTTGCTCATTTGTGTTATTATGATACAGATGGTTTTGTCCTTCACCATCTCTATCGGAGTATTCCTTAAGTGTTTCTAATGATAAGACGCATTATAAGGAGTTAAGCAGGTCTTGTAGTAATATTCGATATTTAAATGTATTCATGCTTCGTGAAATACCTATGCAATTTCTTTCTTTTTATAGTTCTTTGTACTCTTTAAACTATTGCGAAGCTTTATTAACTTAAAATGTGTTGCAGTACCCTATATCATACTCTGTAACTATTCTTGAAACTCTTTACCTAAAAATTCTGTAACTTTAATCTGTCACATGCATTTGAGGATATGCTGCCATCTTCAATTTATAATTTCTCTTAATGCAGGCGGCAAACAAGTCTTTGACGTTTTATCTTTAAAGCCTTTAACCATAAGTAACGCGGAAATATATATCTATCACAAAAGAATGTACTCATACCCTTCATTGTGAGATTTATATTTTATCAATTTCAGTCAAGTCTAGTTGCCAGACATTATCTAAGTGAGGATATATGGTTTTTCGCGTTGGAAATTTTTATGCAGGGTAAAAGCATTTTCACCTTCTAAATATTTTTTCAATTCTTTTTTAAATTTAATGACAACTTTGTAGCCAAATCTCGAAAAAACCACGTAACTGTAAGGTTGATTTTCATGCAAAAGTAGTATTATCCGACCGCCTCCTTAGCCTCCATGGCTCACATTGAAGAAGTATTGGATAAAACAGTATTGCCTTTTATATTAAATTTACGAACAGAATCTTCTGTTTTATTCTGTCAAAGTTATGTACTATATGAAAATAATTTTAGGAGCAATGCAAAAATGTTTTGGTTGAAAAAAATAATACATTTATTAAGTATATAAGAATTATTTTATTAAATCACAAAAACTTCACTATAAGTCAATCTTTCTTAAAATCCCTTTTCCCAATCTTCAGGATATAAAACATAGTTTAATAATGGCACATTGGAAGAGAGAGCGAGAGACATATAGCAGAGCGTCTGTAAACAAGTACATAAATAAATTAGGGAGCTATTCTCCATTTTCGATTAACTGATGTATGCGTAGTATTTGTTTCAAAAAAACTCTTCACCGCCGTGGATCATTGACTATGAGATAATATTGATTCTATTTATAAAATGTTTTTAATCTGTCTGATATCGAGCAAAGAAGGACCGGAAAGGGCACGCGTCTGGAGTCTAGGAGACATTGAAAATATTAAGTCAGCAAAATCCTTCAAAATCCTTTTGTTATTCTGGATCAAAGTTCTCGGTAAAAACACTAATGTCTGAAAGTTCATGTTGATCCTGTTCCAGCCTGTACAGGATTCTATTTCTTCACCAATCAACGTCAAAGATAGAATATTAGATCAACAATATTCCGAACGGCGTCAACTGTTTCTCTTCCGTGGTAGTGAGGTGTCCAAAAGTATTCAATGAAAATTTGGTATCTTCTTACAAAATATTAATACAAAGCTATATTTATATAACCTAGTTTAGTCCCCAACGAAAGTATGAATAATAGTTAATGAAACAATAGTTATTTAAAATTATTATATATTTCAATCTTTTCAACCTTCATCTTGTATACTTATGATGCTAGTCAGCGGCGGCTCGTGTTCTTGTGCAAGGGGGTTATGCTGCCTTATATACTATATATATAATATATATATATATATATATAATATATATTATATATATTTAATATATTATTACATATATAATATTATTATATTAATATAATATATATATATATATATTATATTAATATTATATATATACTACTATATAATTAATATATATATATAATTAAATAGTATATATATATATATTTATAATAATATACATTTAATTGGAAAGAAATGTTTTGAAAAACGATAAGTTAAAAATTATGAGCAAAATGATCGAAACTTAAAGAGAATAAATGTGATTATTTATTTCAAAACACGATATATATATTATTATTACACATGCGCTGCCGAGGGTAGGTATGATTTGCTGGGCCTGGACGCATTCAGGTAACAAATTCACATTATTATCTCTGATAAAATACCCCACTGAAAATTACCGGAAGAAAATTAAATTCCCTTCATCACGAGAGTATCAGCGCTCCGCTGGAAAATTATCAGAAAAACACTGAAAAATTAGCCAAACACATCATGAAAATAATTACCCTATGAACGTGATGCGAGAATAGGGGAGGAAGCGACAAGAACGATTCTCTCTATAATTAAATATGTAGAGAGATTATTATAGGAACCGTTATTACTAAAGTAGTATTTTTTTTTTTTTTTTTAATAAATTTTTGTTTGTTTCTTTTTCAACTTTTATATAACATGTTAATGATAAGGAATTAAGTTTATTTATTATAATTTTATTTTATTAAAAAAAGTCTCAAAAATTGGGTCGGCTCACGCAGCTACCGTTATGAGCGGCTGTAACGCGCACATCACTATGCGACTACGCACTAAATGCTATACGCCCCTTGTATTATTATAATAATGTATATATATACTATTATATATATATATATATATATATATATACATATATATATATATGTATATAATATATATATTATATATATACTTATATATGATTATATATTATATTTTAATATATATATATCTAATATAGTATAATAATAGTATAGGGGAGCAGAACTAAAGGGTGAGAAACCGTCACATGACGGCAGGCGATGAGCACAATAGCTGGTCAGGTGTATATATATATTTTTTTAATACTCACGTACTTTCATGAGTGTTTTTGAGTGCTTTTTTTTTATTTTTTATTTTTTTAATTTTTTTTCGCGGATTTCCCCCTCCCCCCTTAAGGCTTAAGGGGGAGGGGTGTTTCGGAGTTCACCAATGCGTTTTTCGGCTTAAACCGCAAGGCCCGCGCCGAACCGCGCCGAACCGACATCCCCGCCCAGAAAACCAGCTCACCGCACCGAACACGCTCCGCACCACACTAGGCACGCACTGCCGGATAAGTTTTTATTTCGGCCTGTTTCGAAATCTCGTTATTCTAATAAAACTCATCTATCCTTATGGTCCTAATTTAATTAAATACGCGAAATATTTCAGTTTATTTCACGTAGGATCATGAATTGTATTTTAAATATTTCCAGAATACATCTCCATTAGACACATACACTCACATCCTTATTATCACACACTATGCCACCTCATCATCCCAGTCCGTTCCCTCCTAACCGCTCCCGTTCATTTCACCGTATCTCATATTACACCCGTTCCACTCACACGTGAGCTAGCTTATCTGTCATGTGCTCTCCAAGAAGGTGCTTCCCTAATCGCCCTATACATAAATTTCAATTGAGACCTATGAACTTAGGCAGTAAAATATTTTCAAAATTCGCGCTTTCAGCTAATCTATATATGGCTATGTTTATACCTACCGTTTATATATATTATATATAATATATATTATATAAAGACAGATATAATTTCTAATCAAATCTGCAGAAATTAGGGAAGGAAAAATCTAATTTGCTTCACATATTAATTCAAAATATCTTTTAAAAACAAGACATTTGCTTGTTTGTTAGAAAGGGATGAAGAATAAGGAAAATGGCAAGGAACAAAATAGATAATAGAGTTGACAGTTAGGGATATAATAATAAATTTTAAATAATTGCAACTTTGAACTTACTGAATAGAAAGTAATAGACTAGGTTGTATCTTTGGATTTCAATCTCTCATTTCTAATTATAAGTGATTCATGATATCCGCCATCCTCATAAAAGCAGCATCAGTATTCAGTATTCGCGGATACGGGTGTAGTTGCGGATGTTAAAAAGTGACATCGATATAAGCAGATGAGAAGAGAGATATCCGGTTACCTAAGTGCTAATCGCATCGATGTATATATGCATGGTCTCATATTATGTGAGCTCTTAAGAATATAATTATATATATATATATATATATATATATATATTATTTCTAATTATATATAATATTATTATTATATATAGCTATTTATATATATACATATACCTTATATATTTATATATATTATAATATATTATTTATATATTATTATTATATATATATTATTATATATTATAATATATATATATATCTATATACGTTATTATATATAATATTATATAATATATATATATTATATAATACTATATATATAATATATTATATATATTATTATATATATAATATTATATATCTGGTTAGGTCTCTCAGATTACGGTGACACTGTAAATTAACTAAAAAAATAGTCATAGAAGCTGAATAAACTTTTGGAATAGGAAAATCTTAATGCAGAAAGTAAATAGACTAAAATAAATGCGATAAAATAATATATAATAATAATAATATATAATAATTAATAATATTATATAATATAATAATCTAATAATATAATAATGGTTTTTGGTGTACGAAATTTTCGCTTTCCACAAATTTCTGAAGACCATGAGATGCGTTACGAACTTATGGAATGACAAATTATATTTTTTTTATTTTTCGTAAATTAAAATAGTAAGAATAAAGGGGGGCTCCGCCCCCGTACCCCGACCCGTGAGTGTGGTGACGCTTTTTAAAATATCATACAAACATTTTTCTAGTTAATTATCAAAAAATACAATGATTTTTACATTTAACCTTAAAATATGAATGGTATAAAGACACGGATTTTTTGATATATACGTTTGGCCTTTATTTTTTAATATATTTTGCTGCCAGTGCGAAGATGTTATTCATACTATTTTATTTAAGGCTGTATTTATAATTATTAAAATATTTTTTTTTTGTTCCTGCATTAAAATGTTAGCCGAATTTCAAAATGCATTCAGTCTTTTAGTAGCTATGAAGTTTTTGAGATCAGGTGTAACAATATATGGAGACTGCCTTTTATTATATATATATACTATATATATAACTATCATATATACTATATATATATAACTATAACATATATATATAAATATATATATATATATATATATATATTATGATATATATTATATATATATTGCTCGAGCCGACGGGGGACAGGCCCCCCCTCCCGGTAGGCCGAGATAAAAAAATCCTTCCATCTTTGCGTTTGCTGTTTACCCGGGGGTATTCCTTTTAAGTTAACAAAAAAAAATTTGAAAAAAGAGCATGATAAAGAATTTCTGGCAATGTAATCATTATTTGCATTTCTTTTCTATTACTTGAAAAAAATTTACTACTACTTTCTATATATTACCCATTTTTTTTAAATTTCTTACAATTCTTTTCACTTTGAACTAAACTACTGTATTGTAAAAAACCCAATAATTTATTCTTATTTTATTAACATTACAATCTTTTACAACATCGTTATGTTTAACGGGACATTAATATATATTATTTATAAACCGGAAATAATAATGTTGTCGCTCTTATCGTACAACTTTATTAACATTATTAATAAAAAATTTGAAAATCTTATTTTAAGCCTTTTCTTTCTTTTTATTTCGCATTTTTGAATAAATGTTCACTGATTTTAAAAATGTCATTTGTTTTAAGTGTAGCATTTGTAGTTCTGTAATTCAACGCATGCTCTATAATAACTCTGATATATATTAATATATATAGATATATAATATATATATATATATATATATATATCTATATATAATATATATATTATATATATATTATATAAATATGAAATTATATATATTCTATAATATCTTACTATTATATATATAATATATATATGTAGAGTTTGTTTTTGTCTTTGGAAACCATCCGATGACACTCTCTACTTTGCTCAGGGTTATCATGATGAAAGTTCTTATTTTTACTCGTTTATTTTAGGAAGCATTTAGACCTCGGAAATAATTCACAACAGCTTCGTCCAACTGGGCCAAACAACAAACTGTTTAAAAAAGAATTTCGAATAAATGAATATCGCATTACAGTACATAATGCGAGTTAAGATTCTGCGAAATAAATTTTTGTGATTTAGAAATTGAATATTTTATAAAGTATCTCAAATTAAATTTATATCATTGTAATAATAATAATAATCAGAATATTCTTCAAAATATACAAATAAAAAATATTATTTTAAAAATTACATTTGTAACAATTGTTTATTATAAATGAAGAAGATATAGAAATATTTCAAATGACCATTATTCACTTATCATACTCAATAATTTTGAATCACGCTGTGAACAAATTTTTTGGTTTTTCGATAGCAAATATACGTGTAAACTTGAACTTTGAAATTGATCGATTTACCTTCAATATTTAAGTAGATCTTATGGAGCCATGACAACAGATTTATGCCCGCATAAATAAAATTACTGCCTGTTATTTATTATATTTAAAAAGGAAAAAATTACATTATAAAAGTTGTGAAATGGTAAAAGAATCTGCACAAACTTATATATACTATATATACTATATATATATTTATATAATATTTATCGCATTCAGTATGTACATACACAAATGTTTTATATATATACACAAAGGTTTGGGTAGGTAAAGTAACTTTGGGGAGATTATTTTTTTTTCTTGCTTCAAGCAAAAGACGCACTCTACTTTCACTCTATTCTTTCGTATCCTTTTATAAGAACAAACGCTTGGCTTGGCTTTAGCAAGACGAATGAAGTAGCTTCACTAAGATTTTGTGAGCCAACCTCGATCTTTTTCCTATCGTGAGGGAATGGAAAATGCAAGGGGGAGTTTTGTTTTGCAAAGTTAGACGGATCTATTAGTAAAGAACGTTCGAGAATGAAATTGTTTTGGTTTTGTACGAAGCTAACAAAACAAGGTTATCGTCTTGTGAAAGAATTTTAAATCTTAGTGGAAGAGTCTTTTAAGGCATATATGCATTGTGTATGCAGTTTCTAAGCGAGGTTTGTTTGTTCAAATGAAAATGTTTTCTTGTATGATTCAGAATTGAGATCGTGGGAGCGAGTAGAGGAATGTGGTCTGTTTGAAATGTAGAGATTGTTTATAAACTATTGCCCCATGTTGATTTCAAAATATGTTTTTGCTTCCAAAACTAAATCCGATAAGGCCCCTTTAGAAAGGAATCTTTATCTGAAATATTTGAACAAATCAACATGGGTGTGCATCCTGTCTAAGGACACCTTTCTAGCATCCATCGAAATGGTAGTCTCGCATTTCCAGGATGAGGAACATGGTTAAATTTACAGATTCTGGAACATGAAGAAAACTGTCCAGAAGAGTTACATGCTTAACTACGACAGATAAAAACAAGGTAGGAAAACAAGACAAGTCCGGTGTCTGAGGTATAATATTTGTGGATGTGTAGTGTAGATCTAAAAATTTGGTAAGTGGATACCAGTGGTGCATGGTAGTCCGAAACTATTTCTTATTCCCTACGGTCATTTTTAAAACGCTTTTCTTTCTTAAGATGTTGAAAGAGTTTTTTAAACTATTTTATTAGAGGCTTATTAAATGAATACTGTTTGTTAGTTTACGTTGCTTTGGCCTAATTTAAAAACTTATACATGTAAATTAAAGCAGGTTAATACATGTTAATATGCGACATTGATATCACTAACTAACAAAAATTGAGCAAGTGTAATAATGTTATATCGCGATGATATCAACATCTAAAAGCAAAATATTAGATAATATTCATTAAAAAAGTTAGTTCTCTAATAAAAAATGTCGCAATTATGAAATGATAGATAATAGACTTTAAGAGATTAATCAAACAACGGTAACATTAAAGTATATGGTTGTAAAACAAAGCAGTTACTGACACTTAATTGTAAGCTCGTAGCGGTGAATGCTAAGAATATTTCTTCTAAAAATTAAAGAAATTAAAACTAACTTAAAAAATGAAACTAAAAACTTCTTAAAAATACTAAAAAATTGAAGCTAAAAACTTCTTCTTAAAAATACTAAAAAATGAAGCTAAAAACTTCTTAAAAAATACTAAAAAATGAAGCTAAAAACTTCTTCTAAAAATTAAAGAAATTAAAACTAACTTAAAAAAATGAAACTAAAAACTTCTTAAAAATACTAAAAAATGAAGCTAAAAACTTCTTCTTAAACGTAAGACTGTTTTCGGCAAAAAAAAAAAAAAATCTTAAAAATACTAAGTTACATTACTTTTAAGACTATTCATCTATTTTAGACTAAACTTACTAAAATCTGCCTTACTCATATGTTATTAGGATGTACTTTATGCGCCGGCGGCAACCTTTGTTTCTTACATCATTTTTCCGGAGCACCCACACAAAATGCTCACTACGTCAGCCAAACAGGTTTTTAAATATAGCCACCATTCTATATATTTTCCCCTTAGCCAACTGGCAAGAAACTCTTTGATTTTTGCCTAACCACAACTTGAAATAGCTTCACCAACAGCTATATACTAAACCAGTAGACTTATATCCTTATTATTATTATTTATTTTTTTTTTTTTCTATAAAATAAAAAAAAGGTTTTTTATTTTTTTATTTTTTATCCTATTTTTTATTTTTTAAAAAATCGTTGTTCCCTCTACATACAAAACTTTTAATCAAAACTAAAAAAATAAGCGCGATTATAACTATGAAGCTAATGTGGACTAATCTTAGTAATAACTACAAAACTTATGATTTATAGTTCAACCTAAATGCTTTTCGTTTCTTCTTTCAATGCTACAAAAGAAAAACGTTTGGCAAAAGTTTTCTCAATGGTAAAGACTAGGTTATTTTAAGATTAAATTGATATTTTAAAATATCAAGAGAGCAAAAAAAACGTGTTTCAAAATCTGGAAGATTTATATTTATTAGAAACGTGTTCATACGGACTCTTTGAAAGGTAGCTTTCATAACTAAAAGGAGAAAAAAATAAAAACATGTTATCCAAAAAAAAATGTTCCTGGACATCTTTTTAAATCAACGCTGTAGGAAATAACGGTATAAATTCCTTATCTATCTGCTTTAGGAGAGGCTGTCTCAATCGTTTGCGTCTCCTTTTACGAAGTTTATGAAATAAACACTTTTTTTTAAACCTTTGCTTTTACATTTATATTAAAAAATTAAAAGAATGGAGCGGCTAACTATAAAAACATAGTAAACTTAGGATACTTCAGGAAAAACACAGGGGAAAACATCATCCCAAAAACTGGTAACTTCCTTTAAAAGGACCTAACTCTGGCTACATTCGCAACGTAATCAACGACTGGCTTGGTTGCTCTAGGATACTTCAGGAAAAACACAGGGGAAAACATCATCCCAAAAACTGGTAATCCTTAAAAGGACTAACTTTCAAGCGTCTATTACGCAACATCAGACATGAGATGATGAAATAATTAAGTTTTTCGTCTTGAAGACTCGGTTCGGTTAGATACATTAGAACCCTGTTATTAACCATAAATATAATAAGATGTCTTAAGCAAGTCTGTTTTTACGAGGATTGCATTCAACAGAGAATAGATTTACTTTTAGATTTATCGGGTTCTCTTCTTCAATATAAATGGTTCAAAAAACGATATTGGTGCTTCGATACGGGTTCTTGTTTGCTTTGCTTCTTGACGTTTTTTTGGTGACTCAAACTCAATTTTTTATCTATATTCTGCCGATAAATTCTATTATTGATACTTATCTATTGTATTTTTACTACTCTTATATATATTGTTTTATTGTATTATTTTATATTTTATTTATATTTATTATTTTTATTTATTTTTATTTGTTTTTTTTCTTATATTATTTATTTTATTTTTTTGATATTTTTTTATTTTATTTTCTTATATGATTTCCTTAGAATTCTGGTTATGCGATCGTTGTTATCTATTATTTTGTTTGTTTTTTGTCTGTCTTTTCGTCTTTCCTTCTTCCTTCTCGCTAGGTATTGTTCTTTCGCGTTTGTCTTTTGGTTCTAGATTATCTCTGCTGTATTTTTCTTTTCCGCGTGAGTTCGTATGTTTCTCTTTTATACTTGCGGTACGTCTGATTTTTCTGGTTTTCTTTGCTTTCAGTTCCTTCGGTAATATTTTGCCTGTTTAAGGGATTTCCATTTGGATTACGTCGGGTTTTTAGTGCCTTTTAGGGGTTGTATTCTTACAGTTAGTGCGGCGTTGTTTCTTTCTGTGGATTTCCTTACAGTACGGTAGTATTTTGGGTAATCCACTTGCTCATTGTGACTTCCTGGTGGGCTTCATCGCATGTTCGATTCATTAGCACCAGTTACGTTGCTTTCTCTATCTTTCTTCGGACAACTCTTAAATATCTTCTCCGTTTCTTGGGAATATTTTCTCAATTCTGTCTAATTTTCTTTTCTTTTTTTTAGCTTTTAATTTCGGTCTGTAGGTTATGTTTATCTCTTCGATTTCTTCTCTTTTGAGATTAATCTAATTTTCATTTGTTTTTGGGTTTTCTGGTCACCTCTGGCATATAATCACTTTTAGTAGTTTTCTTATTTGTTCTTGTCTGTCTTTTTGATTTATCAGTGGAATTAAGCTCCTTGGAATTTTGCAATATTGTCTATCTATGCTGCTTATCTTATGGTGTTGTGCTCAAAGACTTCAAATTTTCTCCTATCTTTTCACATCTCTTAGATCTGTCACGTTCGTAATCTTGGTGTTAATGATAATTGGTATTGGTGGTTGGCTTTTGAATAGGATTATTTTCAGATTTATCTGAGTTTAGTTTTCACTTTGATTTACTCCATTAGAGGTTTTGTTTTTTATTTCTCAATTATCCAGCAGTATTAATGTCTTGTTTCTGTCTCTCTTGATTAAGACTATTTATACTCTTAGATGAAGATTCTCACGATTCGTGTCTTTTGTGTCTGGTTTGGTAATTCGTTAGATGCTGTAATCTGCTATAGAGGAAGATTTTCCTATCTTTGTGCAACGTGATAGAGTTGGATCGTTTGTATAGATGTAGTTCGTCTGGATCTGATTCGAGTTTTGGTTAGATGATGTTCATTCTGAGTGTTGCGAAGGATTTTTCTCGCTTCTGTTATTGGTGCTCTATGCATGTCTCATCTCTCGTGTTATAGTTGATAACGTTATTTCGTTGAAAGCTATGTTCCATATGCCTTTGTTATTAAGTATTTTATGTAACCTTAACTTTTAGGTTTCTTTTCTTCAGTTAACTCTAACTATTACTATAATTTATATATTTAGTTTGATTTGGTTTATTATTGGTGTGTGTGCTGTGATTGGGTTTTGAATTCTTTGTAATATTATTTTTCTCTTCTTCTCTGGTTTGTGGTATTGGGCTTGTCCTCTTTGTCTGCTCTTGGTTACTGGAGAGCATTATCATTTGGCTTGTATTGTCTTTTTTTTTTACTTTTTATTAGACTTTCATCCTCTATATGGTACGTTCTTTGCTGTGGTGTCGTCTGTCGTTGTGCTCGTTATTGGTTTAGCGGTTTTGCTTTCCTTGTACCTTTTCTATATTTTGTTGGGTGTCGTTGATTGCTGTCTTTTAATTTTCGGGCTGAATCATGGAGAGTTTACTGTGCTGTGTTCATGTGTTTCCTATTTTAATATGTTTATGGTGCTGCTATTTACCTCTTCTTGTACCTGCTCCAATGTTTCGCTTTTTGTGGATCTGTTCGGTGTATTTCGTTGTTCATGGTTTGTTACTTGGCTTTCGCTGATTGGGTTTTTGTTTGTGTTTGTTTCTGAGAGAGTTGATTTTTGCTGGAGATAAATCTTTTGATTTATCGCTGTTTCTCTTTTTGGGCAGTCTTTCTGTTAGAGGATTGGGTTTTAAAAGAGAATTAGGTGCAAGTTGAGTCTAGGGGGTATCTCTGGAGGGGCTGCTTGTTTATTTTTTATGATTCTTCTTGCCTTTGCTTCCGAGTAAATTGTTTCTTTTCTCCTTCGAATTCCTTTATTCTCCCATCATCTCTATCCACTTTTCTTCATCATCTGCAACGGGTTCGTGCCATCTCTCAAGACAAACATTTTTAGAGACTCCACGGGAAATGAAGTTTTAATTACAATTAAGTCACACAAATCACTGTTTAATTATTAATTATGCTCGTCTTAAAATTAAACAAAATCTTTTTATCGCCAAGATGAAGATATGATGATGCTTCTTCTGAATGAGTTTTTTTTTTTTCTCTCTAACACAATTGAAGAACATTTTTTTAATGGTGTTTTTTTTTTTAAAAAATGGTTAATCACTGAATGAAGACACTTAGTCTTGTTCGATTTGCCAAACTTTCTAATAAAGACACTTTTACGTTGACTACACATATGTTCGCAAAAAAAAAACACTGCAGTCTCGTGACTGTATTCATACATATATTATGCTATTATATATATTAATATATTATATATAGTATTTATATATATAATGCTGGCTTACGAAAGAAGATACTTTTTTTAATCCTTTTTAAAAAAAAAAAACAAGGAAAAAAAAACTTACCTTTTTTATTTTATTTCCCCAAAAAGCTACTAAACGTTCCCCTGTATATATATATCTCGTATTATATATATATACACTGGCTTAAAACGTGAAATAAAATTTTCTAAACGGAATAAAATAGAAATGGCAATATCTATAATCTTTTCATTTCTATGTTTCTCTCTCGTTCGCTACGTTACGTTTGACCTTCAGATGTGTGTTATAAGCTTCTCTACGCATGCGCGAGTGGGTATGGGTGTGTGTGTGTGTGTCTATGCGTAACTTTTTGTCCAATCGGTCTGTGTTTTGTTTCTAATTCTTCTCTCTCCTCTCTCTTATTCCTTTCCACGTATATATTATATTATATTATATATATATATATAATATATATGAGTGAGTATTAGTACTTTACTAAAGTTTAGAGAATGGAAGGTTAATTAAGGAGAAAATGTTTAAGAAGAAAAAGAAAGTAAACACAGTTTGGAAAATCAATATTGATAAGACTTACTTCTACTCGTTATCAACTTAAAAATTAGCACTTTACACAAATTTTTTGTCAACTCTGACAATAATATACCACACTTAAAATACCCTTTAAAATTACACACTTTCCTGGAACCAAAGCTATAAAATATAAAACATCTTATCAACTACATAAAAACCAATTTATGAATGATCACTCAAAAAATAAAAATACTTAAAATTAAAATATTTTTGACAACCTTTTTTACATAAGCATGCAAAAGAAAATATTTTAATTATAACAATTGTTTTTTATAGTGTTGCGCGCGCTTAAATTTTCATGTTTTGAACTTTATTGATCTCGAGAACGGTAAAGAAAGATTTTTTTTTCTTTCTTTTCGACGTTTTATGGAGACCTTTTCTCGCTTGGCTAGGGGGCTCCTTTGTGAGTGTTGTGGAGCTTTCCTCCGCTTGGCTAGGAGCTTCCTTTGTGAAGCTGTTGTGGGAGGACCCTTTCCTCCGCTTGGCTGCTTGCTGAGTAATGGGAGAGACTGTCTCTCGACCGTTGGCTGTTCAGCTGGGAAACTCTTCCTTTTCAATTAAAGTTAAAAAATGTATTTTTAATTAGAAAGTCTACTTTGTACATTGTTTCATGTATTCTGCTGGTAGTGAAGGTTGTGGGTGGTGTTGGTTGTGGGCTGTTTGCATCTGACTGTTTGAAGTTCCACGTCCCTTCTATCCAATGGCAAGGTTGCCAGTTTGTAGAGTTTTTTTTGTCTTTGAAACATCCGATGACACCCTACTGGCAAGTTTATCATGAATAAAATAGTTCTCGCCTTTTACTCGTTATTTTAGGGCATTTAAGACTCGGACTAAATTCAAACAGACAAATTCGTCCAAATGGGACCAAACACACAACCTGTTTTTAAAACAGATTTCGAATAAATGAAATGTCCGTACAAATTACGTAAATAATGCGGAGTTAAATCATGTATCAAACTTTACAAAATAAGAAAATTGAATTATTTTTTCATACATAATATAATAAAATTATATATTCATTGTAAAATTGTTCGCACTAAGTTATAAATTTGTCAAATATAAATATTAATATTAATTATTTAATATATACAACCAATTCAACAAATATTCTGAGTTATAAAAAATGCAATGAAAATAGTAGAATATTTAATGACCCATTTTTCTTATATAACTCAATTAATTTTGATCACCGCTGTGGATGATTACCATATATGTACTCAAATTAGAATGCAATTTATCCTTCACTAATTTTTCTAAGTAGAATTCTTTGGAGCCATGGACACGATTTAATGCACCGCATAAAATAAATATAACTGCCGTGTTTTTTATATTTAAATAAGAAAACTTACATTAATCAAAGTTCATGTGAAATGGTAAAAAGAATGCATGCACAAACTATATTATTATATATATATATATATATATATATTATATACTATATATATATACCATACGTATGTAAATACACAAATGTTTTTATATAGATACACAAGGGTTGGGTGGTAAAAGTAACTTTGGAGAATATATTTTTTTTTCTTGCTTCAAAGCTAAAGCACTCTACTTTCAGCTCTATCCTTTCGTATCCTTTTATAAGAACAAACGCTTGGCTTGGCTTTAGCAAGACGAATGAAGTAGCTTCACTAAGATTTTGTGAGCCAACCTCGATCCTTTCCTATCGTGAGGGAATGGAAAATGCAAGGGGGAGTTTTGTTTTGCAAAGTTAGCACGATCTATTTAGTAAAAGAACGTTCGAGAATGAAATTGTTTTGGTTTTGTACGAAGGACAAAACAAGGTTATCGTCTTGTGAGAGAATTTTAAGTCTTAGTGGAAGGTACTTTTAAGGCATAATGCATTGTGATATGCAGTTTCTAAGCAAGTTTGTTTGTTTCGAATAAAAATGCTTATTCTTACGTTGTTCGAATTGATCGTGGGCAGCGAGTAAGGTGTGGTCTGTTGAAAGTGAGAGATTTTATAAACATATTGCCACACATGTTTGATTTCAAAATATTGTTTTGTATTCAAAACTAAACCCGATATATATTATATATATATATATATATATATATATATATATTATATATATATTATTTATATATATATATATATTATATTAATCTATATATATTATATATATATTTATATATAATATATAATATATACTATATATAATATATAATAATATACTATATACTATCCCAGCAGGGTGAAATGCTTAGGGGTGTATTTTTCATAAAAACTTTAGATTGCGGTGAAGATTAGCAATTATTTACTTTTGTATTATGACCCGTTCTTAAAGTTTTTCACGCTTGTGCGATACTGTTTGGGCACAGCCGCGAGTGGCAAGGGGAAGAGTCGGCATGTCCTATTAGGTGGGTGCGAATTAATCCATAGGAACTATTGGTCGGTTTCGTTCTTTAAAGCTTGATCGTGGTCTGGTGGTCAACACTTTCACGTATTCTGCTAGGCTCGGGGAGTCGAATCCAGATGTGAAATGATTATAGGGGTGTACTTTTTTCAAAAAAAAAAAAAAAAAAAAATATATATATCATATATTATACTATATATATATATATATAATATACTTAATATATTATATATATACTATATATATATTATATATATATTATATTATATATATAATATAATATATAGGTGGTACTAATTTTTCTTGCCAAGCATGGGGAATAGTATTACTAACCAACTCGAACAACGTTAAATGCCTACGTGAACAACTCACACTCCTTTAAAAATTACAAGTGTTGAAATGGTACCCAACCTAGAATCGGAAGGTTATTGGTTTAAATCATTATGCTGGTATACTATCTGTGGGTATATTAAAGAAATTTTTTCAAAGGAATACTGATGAAATATGTAAACATTGATATCACATATTACGTCATGTTGATTTATTGATGTAACGTGTAAGCGATTCAAGGAGTGTTCCAAGCTGCCAACCTAATGTCACAACAAATATTAAAATAGCATTGTATACACGTAAACACATACGATGATGGAGAAATGTACATTTGATATAGTTAGTGGGGCTGATTATTTGCAGGTACGTTTTAACTACATAATATTATAGGATAGTACTTGAAAGGTGACCTCGTGGACAACACATAGCTCACATCATTTACTGAGGAGTGCTCCACATTCCAGGTACATTCGATAAACTTGTAAGCTTGGTTTATACGGTCCGGAGAACGTCTGCTGTGTAATGGTTTTACATATCACACTACCAAGTAAATGACCCAAAAAGAAATTCACTGTGTTGCATCATAGAGCGTACAGGTTACCTATCGGTCTCCTCTAACATTCACTGTTAGAAAAACGTTATTGTCCTAGACCTGTAAAGTAAAGTGTGTTTGCATAACGAAGGTTCACAGATAAATGTTGCTATTAGATAGTCGTTCTCAGTTCATTAACATCATGCTCCAACTTTGAATTGAAGATGTCTGATAGAGTGTTGTCACTATTTTGGTTCTAATCAGATCATCACCTGGTACTGGAACATATATTATCATTCAATACTGATGTCAAGCACTCTGTAATAGCATGAATACTTTGCCTCATAAGTAAACAGGAAACATAAATAAAAATGTGGATGGACGCATTGTTATAGAAACCATTGACAAAAACGTATTCGTGTTTGAAAATTAGCTCCGGTGATGTTTGTACATTGTTGCTCGCGAAGATTCTCATCAAATACATCAAGGGAAAATACTTAAATGCTTTGACAGCTTCGAGTGTCAAGTCAGGATGTTTCTCAATGTTATCCAGCACATTCTATCCATATGGTGTTCAGATGGTATCTTGCAGCACCACAATCTGTAGATTATGGCTTTGGAAGTCCACGTGAATCCCTTATATCCAGCTGCTTGTCGCATTTGTTCCCTCGATTTCTGTAATGTATGTCTGCTATTTCTTCTGCTGAACACCCCATATTATGGGATATTATTACTGTGTGCGGCAACCACTGAAGTAAAGACGATTTAATGATTGTTGAGAGTTCATATTACCACGAAACGTGGAAAATCTTGCAATGATTTACTTTTTTATTTATGTAAAAACTAATTTACACAAAATAATTTTAAAAAGCCCTCCCAAGGTACATTATCAAGCGTTTGCATCCATAATAGAACATATCTTGCAAACAATTTCTTTCATATCTACCACTAAAGGCGTACTCACCTGTAACTCATACTCCGCATCCATAACAGTTCCTATACCAGTCTGATACTAATTTTCAAATCGATGGAACTTTGAATGTGTTCATGCTAGTCCACACGTTCACTGAAACCTTTTTTCCTTTCTTGAGGTCAGAACAACTACGAATCCATGTTGTCAACGCAATTATATACACCTGTATATAAGTACGTTTTTATTAGAGATTAACCAGACAGGCACCTGTTTAAGTAACTCGAGATTAACCAGACAGGAACCTGTTTAAGTAAATAGAGATTAACCAGACAGGCACCTGTTTAAGTACAAAATAGCTCTTACGAGAAAAAAAAATAGAGAAGAATGATGAAGACGGTGGGAAGAGATCTGCCCTCATCCCCCATTTTAGCTATGCAAGGCTAGAAACAAATCTTCAATAACACTAATCTGCGAGGTTTCATTCCAGATATCCTCTACAAACGCGAAATGTATCACTTATATAAGGTCAATTTCGGAAAAAAATGTTTTTTTTATTGAAGAGAGAGAGAGAGAGAGAGAGAGAGGAGAGAGAGAGAGAGAGAGAGAGGAGAGAGAGGAGAGAGGAGAGAAGAGGAGAGAGAGAGGAGAGAGAGTTTAGTGTGTATGTGTGTGTGTGTTGGAGTGGAGAGAAACAGCTCATAAACATGCTTTTTAGTTTTTTTTTTTATTCAATTTATTATTATTATATTTATTTTATAATTATTGTTTTTTTATTTTATTGGCATTTGGTTTATATTATTTGTATCAAAATTTTATTTTTATTTAATTGTTATTATTATTATTATTATTATTTTTAATTTTATTATTTATTATTATTATTATTATTTCCTCATTGATTCATTGATTATTTTATTATTATTATTATTATTATTATTATTATTATTATTATTATTATTATTTTTATTTTTATTATTATTATTATTTATTATATTTTATTATCTATTATTATTATTATTATTATTATATTATTATATTATTATTTTATATTATTTTATTATTTTATTATTATATTATATTCTTATTTATGTGCCTTGATTAATTAAACTCTTGAGGGCATTATTAAAATGGTTTTTCTTTTCTTATTCATTTATTGCAAAATATATTAATAATCATAAATGTTTCTGTATTAAAATACTAGTTACTAAAATTAATGATATTGTTAATACATAACTAATAATAATATAATAATAATAATATGATAGAAACGAGGAGGTGTGTGTGTGGGTGTGGGGGTGTGTGGGTGTGTGTGTGGTTGTGTGTGGGGTGTGGGGGGGGGGTGTAGGTGTGAGAGAATTGATAATCGGGAAAAGTAGAATGAAAAAGTGCTTAGGGTTGTGGGTGTGAAGAGAGGCTTAAATGAAAGAACTAAAAGAGAGTGTATTAGATGGTTGGTACATATGGAAGTCATGGATGATAGTCTGTTGATTCATATGGATGCGTAGTGGGTGATGTGTGGAAATCGACCGGCGTGGATCGCAAGAACAATGGATTGAGTCAGTAACGGAAATGCCTAGGAAAGGAATGTAGTTTGGCAGAGCGAGAGAGATGGTGTATAAAGGCGTGATGGCGGGTTTTTTGGTGAGGGGTTATGGTGTAGCATGGCAAGGACATGAACCTGCATTGACCAGTAGGGGGTTGTCGGGGTTGGGAAGC
>JABUQX010096686.1:0-13008 GCA_015478945.1 Trachelipus rathkii
ATTCTTTACTCTCTTATTAATAAGTTGTGTTAATCCATACTATAATTATATATACTCCTATATAAATATATCCCGTATATACTTTCTTAGTGCATTGATTCGTAATTCTGATTTGATTTAGACTTTAATATCGTTTAACATTACTACTTATATAATTATATTATCGTTATTAATCTTAGATAAAGACTTAAATAATCTTTCCATATAATACTTATAACTTCTCTTATATTTCTGTCTAAAGTTACAGTTCAAGTGAAGAATATCTTCTCTTTGCAATTACATTAAGTTTATTAGGTAAATTCAGATTTATTATAATAATAATAATATTATATACTATATAATAATATATATATATTTTAAAATTCTTATATAATATATTATATAATTCATTATTTATTAGTTCGATACGGTCCCGTCAGATGTGGACTCCAGTGGAAAAGAAGGAGGAGAGGTAAAAATAACCGTAGGGAACATAGAGAGAGGATTTGTGTAATAGTAAGAGATTTGGTCACACGAGAAGTAGATATAGGGTCAGAGCGGTTTAAATTGGAGAGATAGAAGTCACTTGGGAATCTACTGAAAGATTTTATTGGAAAAAAAACATGAGGAGAGAAGGAGAATCAAGATGAAAAGATAAGTACGAAAGATAGAATAATTAATAATAAATTAATCAAGTGAAAATAGAATTACGTTTTGAATTTTAAAATGTAATTTTATATATTTTAAATTTATATTTATTCATTTATAATCTAAGGTTGGATGGTATGATAGCATATATAAATAGTTATTTTAAAAACATTTCTTTTGAGCATACAAAATCTAAAACTAAATATATCCAGTACTTTAACACACAATAATGGAGAATTAGAACAATAATTTAACAAATTGAAGAAGGTTAGAAACGTCTCCCTAGTGTATGTCATAAGTATATGAGTTAAATTTTGTTAACTGCCAAATTGTTTGTATATGTATAAGCAAGGAATATAATTTATACTTTCCCAGGTGTGCAAACATCCAATGGGCCTTTATATATTTTATTAACATTAACTTATAGTAAATATTATGATTTTCTATGGAATTATAAGTAGAGAATTACAATATCGAAAACTTTCAAAAATATATATATATATATAAATATTAGTATATATATAGTTATGATTATATTATATTTATACTAACATGATAGGTGAACTAGTGGTTAATAACTATATTAAATTTAAGTTGGATTTTCCTATAAATTATAGGGTACTATTGGTAATTTATACATGTGAATATAGACGAATTAATAAATAATAAGTGTCAATGAGCTTCATTTATTTGGGGGTAGGCAGAGTAGTAGGCAACGCCTACTTGCTTTAGTGAACCAAAAAAATATTGGATTAAGTGAAACTCGCAATACTTATAAACATATATATATATAAAATAGGGATTGACATAAACATAAGTATCAGTAAATCTTTCATTATTATAAGAAAACTTTTATAAAACTTATAATAAAATAATTTCTAAATTCTTAAACATATAGAATGATATATGAATTTTGCAAGTTTTTAAAAAGCTCAAGTGGATATATATATATAATAATATATATATATTATATATAATAATAATATATATATATATATATTATATATATGGGATTAATATACCTATTAAAATAACATATTTTTAAATAACTTATGGAATAAATAATTATAATAATATTTAATACTATATAATATATATATAATAATATTAATAATACTATATTAATCTCACATTAATTCGAAGCAGTACAGCTGGCGAATGGTAGAAAAGCCGCCGACGTTAATTTCAACTGAGATTCCTTATTTATAAATTTAAGTACGATCAGTGGAGAACTATTGTAATAACTCTTAGTTATTCAGATAAAAATTATACTCCGTTATATTCTTTAAGTTTAGGTACAACCTTCATATGTCGATATCTAGTTAGTCAAGTATTATTTAAAAAAAATTGATATCTTCTTTATTAATAAATTTAAATCATAATAAATAAACATATGAAAATTTGTCAAATTATCATACAAAACTGCAAAAAAATATTCACGATCTATATGATAATATGTGGTGAATGGATGATATTCGAGAAGCTGAATCTTGAGAGAGATTTTTTGAAAGAATAGTGATTGAGAGTGATTTGAGAGTGATTATAGGAGGTGATATGGGAGTGGGATTTGGAGATCATTTTATAGATTTTGGTAGTAGTGTTTGGAGTAGATTTATTATTTAGTAAGATGTATTTTAATTATAATTTTGAGTGATATATAGAAGTGTTTTCATCAGCAGTGATTTAGCGTTTAAGTTATAATATTAATATTAATCAGGAATTATTATATTATATTTAGAGTAACGCTTGTATAAGAAATATAATTTTGATGTTATAATTATCACGAGAAATCCGTCGAACCAATTGTGTTGGCAATTAATAAAAATTAGAGGAACCTCTTTCATTTTATCATATCACCTTATAGTAGAGATTGTTTATATATTATTATATTGAAGTAATTTTGAGGTAATTTACGCACTGTACGAGTTAGATTTGAGAAGTGATTTGGAGTATAGATATTATGAGGTATGATTATATAGTAATATTTAGTAATTTTGTAGAGAGTATAAAGGAATAATATGCAGAGTGTATTTTGAAGAAGATTGAGATATTGATAGTATAATATTAGAATAATTTTGCAAAGTATATATAGTGGAAAGATATAGTATAAAGATTTAGAGAACGAAATTTGTAGAGTTAATAGATTTATTATGATAGAGTGATTTTGTTAGAGAGTTAGAATTTTGTAGTAATGATGATATATTGGTAGTTGATTAGTTAACGAAGTGATTTGTGACCGTTGAGATTTGAGATTGATTTGATAGGAGGCTCTAGGTGATTTATAAGGGAGGGTATATATTTAGATTTCTATGGGGAAGATGATTTGAAGAAGTGATATTATATGATGAGTGATTTCAAAAGACTGAGATTTATGGTATAATATTTGGGATGGTGATATTAGAAGAGATAGATTTATGGTATAGATATAAGTACAAGTGATTTTATATATTAAATAAGAGTGAGTTTATGTATGAATAGAGATGATTTTATATTCTTCAGTAGTAGCTTGATATTAAGAGAGTTATAGTGAGGTATATTGGGAGTTAGGATTTGGGTTGATGTTAATATATTTATTCTATATGACACTATATTAACCTAATCTTCTCTCGTATCACAATTACTTAACCTAAATGTAACCTCATTAGCTAAAATCTTATTGTTTAAACTAACCAATTCAGCATACATAACCTAATACTATAAAGGGGTTTTTTGCTTCTATTTGATATTGCTTTATATCACTCATCACACCATAACTTCTCACAGCCTATATCTGGTCGAAGTACCCTTCATCTGCTAAAGGATCTAACTATCCTTTATAGAATGTTTGTAAATAACTAAAAAAACTACCACTAAATTATTATCCTATTTTAAAATATAGCTTCTTGAATAATCGCAAGGCTTATTATTCTAAGTTCATAACCTATTCCTATAATTAAACTAATTACAATAGAAATAAATAGATTTATAATTCAATAACATATAGTAAACTAATAACACTACACCCTTAGTTAGAATCCGAAACTTGTTATTAGGACCTGTAAACTATAACCTGATATAACCTTACTTATACAAACATCCAGATATGAACATAAAACTTCAACACATTAAATAATTTATAAAGCAGCGTGAGTCTCAACGGAATTTTTTGGAATTTAAAGATATTAGACGATAAACCTAATCCTATAATAGGTTATAACTCTTATACTCATAGAATTTATTCAAAATTTATAAAAATAAATAATATATTTTTACTCTTATAGGAGAGCACATTTTACTACGATAATTATATTATATACGTATATCAGAACCTTCATATATCAATAATAAACTTAATCATAATAAAATACAAATATATATCCTACGCGTAAAAGAAGAGGAAAGAGACAAAGTATATATATATCCATAGATATTCAGAGTTCTATATATAGGCTATATATAATATATATATTAGGAAAAACAAATAAATACCGTTTAAATTAATTGAGATATTAGAGGATTAATATTATTAGGAATATTATTACTATTATAATAGGCCAGCAAGTTTACATTAGAGTTGCAGAAAAGTTAAAAATATTAATAGGATAAAGACATTAGCCAACGATGTAGGAGATGGAGAGTTTCTTTGAGTTAATATTATAGTAAGAAGAGAAGAAGATAAGATAGTAAGAAGAAGAAGATTAGGAAGAAGAAGAGAAGTAAGAAGATATGATATGATCTTTAGAAAGACACGAAGAGAAGAAAAGACATATCTGGTCTTTATCACACACAGAAGCATGAATAGAAAAAAAAAAAAATAAACTAAAAAAAAGAAGCAAGAGAGGCTACATTGGAGAGTAATTACTTTGTATATATACGCTTATCTTCTTCACATATATACTTCTTCTGTGCTTCATTATTATCTTCTTCTTCTTTTCTTCTTTTACTATCTCTTAATCCATTATTCTTTCTTATTTCCTTATACATCTTGTCTTTCGTGGAGTGATGTGCTTTTCTTTATATATAATATATAAATATATAAAAAATCGATTATAAATTATATAAATCATTGGATCGAATCATATATAATAATATAAATTAAATATAATTAAATAAAAGAAAAACAATAATATATATATGATATAAAAATTTAAAAGATCTTCTTTAACTATTAAATATATTATACTATATGTAAATTATTGAATAACTGAAATAGGTGACTTTATCTCATAATTAGGGTTAAATTTTTAACTTTTTTATTTCATTATATATATACATAAATCATAAAACTCTTTTCTCAATAGTATAAATTATACGAGGTTAAGAAAATAAAATATAAAATATAACACCAATCCATTAAAAGTAATTATTAAATAAATAAATATATATTATATATTATATATAATATATAATATATATATAATATTATAATATTAATTATATATATATTATAATATTATATATAATATATATACTTTAATATTGATATTATATTATATATATTATTATATATATATATTATTAAATCACACTTATTTAAGAAAATAATAGTCAGGTTCTTTTCGCCTACTTTATAATGATATAAATATTTATAAAATAATTATATACTATATAAGTAACTAATATAATTTATATATACATACGAATATATATTATTAATATAAAGTATTTTGTATATTAAGTAAATATTATATTAATATACTTATTATAATAATATTTTCTATATACTATATATATTCTTTATATCAAAATAACATATATATATATATTAATTAATAATATGATTAGTATATATAATATAATAAATAATATATTTATATTCATTATATGTAAGTAATATCTTACTATATATATATATTAATATATTTATTAATGTAATAATAATATAATATATATCATATATATAATTATATATATGATTTAACTATAATTATAATATAATACTGATATAATTTAATATATAGAGTTAAATAAATCATATTATGATTTCCTATTTAAATAGAATATTTAGTATGAAGTTTCTAAATATATATCAATAATATATTTATCTACATATATATGAGAATATAATTATGAGTTATATAATTATATTAATATACTAATATATAATATATAATTATTAATATATATTATATTATGATATATATATCTAATATATATAATTAATTAAATATTATTAAACAATATAATATTGTCCACTTATTATGTGAATGGTATTCAACAATAAGAACTTATTAATTGGATAGAATATTATATTTAATAACTTAAAGTTCTTATTGTCTACTTATATATTGCTATATAGTATACAAAATAATATGATCTATATAATATTAACTCAATGATAAAACTATACATAACATTAATGTAGTATTTTGTAGAGAATGACTTTATTTCACCATATATTTGATAGATATTACTTAATTTTATTAAGGTTTTATTTCTATATCAATACTACTAACAACGAGGCAATTAATTCAATTTCTTATGCACAGCTCAAGAAATTTTATTAACTCCTAATTCTATATTACTCGCGCGCAGCTTCTGTGTTGTCAATTTATTAGTGTCGGGGAGTAGGCAAATATTAACTCATATATAAGATCGTATGTATCTATATAGATATTATTATATATATATATTAATAATATACATATTAGATATATATTACTATAATTTATATACAAGTTATTTAATTTAACTAATATATATATAAAATATATAGTACTAAACATTTAGATTTAGATATGTGGTTTGAAATATGAGATTAAATAAGAATATATGTACTATATATATAATTTAAAGAAATATGAAATTAATAAAAAGATCAATCAGATTTAATATATATATTGTAAGAGCAAATTATTGTAACCATTAATGTCAAAATAAATTTTTTATAATTTTGTTTATTCACTTTTCGACTCTTTTTCATAAGCAAAAAATGTTGAAAAAGTTAAAAATATATTAAATTTTTTAACCTTATTTCATAATTTGAGATTTGATTATTAATTTATTGATAAATGTTTGCTTTTTCTCATTGCGTTTGCATAGACACTAAAATATTCTATATTAAAAAATGTTAGATCGATATCAGCTTTACTTTGTAAGAAAATCTTTATTTATAATACCTATTGCACGGATGAATATTTATAAAAATAATAGAGGTATATAATTGTAACTAAAATAAAGTTTTGGTGTTTTGCACTTTAATATATTAAAATTTTAGTCTAACATATGACGAGTTTAAATTATTATGCAAAAACTTTTCAGCTTCAGAATTGAGATTTAATATATATAAAAAATCATTATTTTTCAAATACTGTAATATGGAAATAAACTATGTATGATAGGTCTATTATATAAATAAATATTTTTAATATAAGTATTTATTTTATCTATAACTTGTGTAGAAGCTATTTCTATTGCTAAATACTATTAACTAATTTTTGTTCGTTTTTGTAATTTTTATTATTTTTTCGATTTAGAAGTAATATAATACATTAAAAAATTTTAGGACAAAAACAAATTAAAGTAGAGTAATGTAACTATTTTTCAACACTAACAATCTATTTTTTATATATACGTGAACACCATCTATAAATGAATGGTTATAACAAGAAAACTGTGAAGCTCCTCTCTGCAAAAGAAATTAGCCGTTTACAAAATAAAAGATAGGAATTGCCAGAAAAATCTGGGCTCACACCAAGAATTGGGGCTAAATCTAGCTCTAAAAAGTCACTACAAAAAGCGGACACAAAGACGAATGTATGAAACTCTATTAAATGCAGATACAATATGAGCTACCAAAAAAATGAACCAAACCAGAAAAATGAAGGCAAGACACATATTATACTAGGAAATATAGGAAAAAAGGACAATTAAAAAGAATTTTAATGTAATGGAGGAAGCTTGTAAACCGGTCCCCTCTTCAGAAAATAATTCATCCTTTAAAAATATCCCTTATCATAATATACTATATAACTCCAAATTCTTGCTCAAATAGTTTATTGATAAATAAAATCTACTAGTTCACTTTCGATCAACAGCGTTCAACTATATATCTAGGAAAATATACCTAAAATTAAAAATTATATGATATATATATATATATATATATATATAATAACGACTGTTTGTCATTTTTTGTCACTATTGGGTTTTTGTTTTTATTGTTTCTTAAATGACGTGATGTTTTACAAAGGATTCAATAAAAGTTTCTTTTAATTACATTATTTACTTTATTACCAGCCCCGCACAGCAACTTTTCAAAACAGTATGCCTTTTAAGTATAATTACACCTCCTCATGTTTTAAAGCTTACTAAACGGCCTCATTGTTATGAGTTAAACACATAAACAATTTTGAACCTATTTTCAAAAATCAACAACTATATTTAGGACTTTACACCAGCCTCAAAATAATAGATAATACCTAAGTTATGAACGATATTTTAAATAAAATGTATACATTTTAGAATATCACAAAAAAATTTAACCATTATAAAATACTGTATATAATAAACATTAAAATAGATATACTTTCGTTAAACAATTGCTAGAATCTTGATTGAAGTTCTGCTTTTTCTGGTTGCTGTCTATTTCTGTTCAGAAAATTTTGAACAGTTAATATACTTGCTTCCATCTTCACTGAATTCCATAAGCATCTCAAAATGGATTCAATTTTCCAAGCTTGTTGTTCCATGAAATTACGTCGCCAGACTGCAGTTGCAAGTTTATAAATAAAAAGGAAATAATCTGTAGTTGCACATCTACAAACGAAAAGAAAACCTTCGTTTTTCCACATGGTGATTTCTGCACTTTTCAAGCCCTCAATCGATAACAACATTTGGGACCAATAGCTTTCATATATTCCTCGTTCTACTTAAACGAACAAAGCTATAAGCACTTTGGCTCCACTCCAACTTGAAGAATATTTCAAAGGAGTAACGGTAAGTGCATTTTTTTTCGTAGATATAGACATAATTTTTCGCTTTGTCACTTCAGGTTCATTTTCCTTAATCTTACCAGAAATTTGCAGATTGAACCAGTGTGCTTCATCCTTCCATATGATTTCAGGTTTTCTAAGATCATAAAGATGACTTAATCATAATGGTGGGATCACACCTCTGCAAACTTCATCTTCCAGGTTAAATTTTGATGGGAAACAATGCCAATTTTTTTGCATTTGTGCATTCTCTTATATAGAAAGCTTTGTTTCAAATAGATCTTCGAAACCTTTTTTCATCGTCAATGTATTTAATAACTGTGGCACTATCTGACCAAAAATATATCTTGTTTAGAATAAGATCCAGTTCAAGTTTTGTAATTTGGTACAAATATACTTCCAATTTGGCAGGATTTGATTCTATTCAAATTGCAATTATCATAGCCGTACTGTTTAAAGATATCAGATATGTTTTTGACATTATTAATAATTGTAATGAGAGGTAATAGAATTAATCCAATTATCAACGTAAAAATTCCTCTCAATTATCTGTTTTGCTTTTTCAAAAAGCAGTTCAGTTTGTTTCTTTAAACTATTTTCAGTGTTTGTTTTCCATCTTTTATCTTTAATGGAGTCACTTTTCAAGACCTGTATGTTCAGAAAAATCTTGTGACCAAAGTATTTAAATTTTTTTTTCAACATCAATATTATTTCCTGTTTTAATTATAAAGCATTTTAGGGTGAATTTAAAACATAGCTAAATTTATGAAGAGTTACTTAAGGTCCCTTTCCATCTTCTCCGCCTATAACCTGCAATGGTTTTATAATATGAGGTTGATATAAGCCTACTAATATTCCAATTTCTTCATCAATGAAATTAAATGGTAAGCTCTTACAAAATTCAAGGTTTTCGATATCTCTGGTACTAGGTGAATCATTTCTTTCGAAAAGCCATTCTCCTTTTCTGCAATTTGTTACAGCTATTGTTGCCTTTTCGTTTTCATCTAAATCGCAGATTTCAAGGTTGTTAACAACAATAGTTTTTGTTGGTACGCTTTTATGGCGCATGGTTTTGATGAAAAGGTCTATCAATTTTCCTTTTAAATTTATTTTCTTAAAAAGCTTTTCACTTATGTATCAGTACAATATGGATCCATTCCTAAATATGTGAATACTATTGTATTACCACCTAGAACTTTTACCTTAACAGGAACAGCAAGTTGCCAACTTAAGCAACTGTTTTGTTGCGTCCTTTTCGTAGTTATTTTCTTGCGTGTCAACAACATCTTCTGACTGATTGTCATTTATTCTTTTTAAGTCTCTTCTTTCACTGGATTGCGGTTCAACCTTAGATTGTTTTTTAATTCCAGCAGTTTCTTTGTGCATAAATTGCATGGTTTTTGTTGCAAACACTACATTTAGTTTCTAATTTTTTATTACATGTTTTACTTGTATGAAAGGGAATCAGACACTTAAAGCAAAATTTCTAACCATGAATAAATTTTACTATTTCATCATATGACTTTCCTTTAAAAAAAAATAGCAGTTATGTATGTTGAGATTTGATTTTTGCAACCTATACTTTGCACATTTTTGGGATCAGGTTTTTCGGTTGTTGTAAAAAATAATTTACTTTCAGTGGAACCCTTCTTGAATATCCTTTCTTCTTTTATATCTGTTATGTAGCCACATAATAGTAAATTTAATAAATCTCATTTGTTGACGAACAATCTCAACAAGATCATTAAAATTTTTCATACCTTTTCTTTTTGGATTTGCTGAATTCGTTTTCTCCATCCATCTCTCATTTTATAAGACAACTTCATTATAAAATTGTAAATTTCATTAGGGCTGTTGAGCTGATTTAATGGTGATAAATCATCAATCAAGTTAATGCAACTCATCAGAAAAAATAGAAAATTCTTGTATTGCTTTAGCGTCCTTATTCTATATTGTTTTCCAGTTAATTGGTTTATCACTATTGATAAGAGCCAGCCACTTTCCTTTTGTTACAAAATTCTTGATTCAAAATGTCAAAAGCTTTTTTATACCTAGTCTTAGTATCTTTACTTCTACAGCTCCTAACAAGTCGCAAAAGATACCCTGTTGTAAATTTTGTAGGCAATGCAGTTTATCAGTATCCTCTTCACAATGATCTGCAATCATTGATTTAAAATCTTGAAGAAAAGCATGAAATTGCGTTGGGTCTGTACCATCAAATATCTGCGGTTCATGTTTGGGCAAAATAGCCGTTATTTGGTTTCTTGCAAGTGTATTCATAATCTCTTGTTGTTGTGACATACTAATAAAGTTACTTGTACTTTCATTAGGAGTTATTTAAGTGGTTTGATATAAGTTATCCTTGTCATTAGCTTTATAATTATCATATTTAGTCTTACCCATAAATTCAGGATTAGGTTTGAATTTTTCCAAATCTTCAAAATCTTTCTTTTTATGATGAAAACTTTTCGCGCCATGTTGTGATGATTGTTCTTCAAACTCGGTCAATAATTGTTTCATATGTTGTTCATAACTTTCTTGTTTTTTAATTTCAATTTTTTAGGTTTAATTTCTTGCATCTTTTTTTTTGGTTCCTCTTGAATTCGTTCTTCTTGTCTTTTCTTGTGTTGTTCTTGAACCAATTGCTGAGCTCTTATCATTTCTGACTTGCGTTGTTCTTGAACTAAAGGCTGAGCTCTTATTTCTCTTTGAAAACGATCCTTTTGACATTTCAGTTATTTTTGTTGTGCTTCGATCTTTTGTTTTACATATTGCGCCTCTTCATCTGCTTTACGCTGTAACTGTGCTTACAAGAAATCTAATCTAATAGCAGACATGTGACTCCGATTTGAACTTGACCGTTTACTTACCAGTGAATTGACATATATGCGAAGCACTCTATCACCAATATTTAATTCTTCATTTTGTTTTTTATTACATAACCAGTTGTTAACTTTTAAACATTTTAGTTTCTCCGTAGTGCTTCTTTACCATAAACTGAACTATTCGATTTCAGAATTATTTTTATTTTCACTACTCTAAATATTTTCACTTTCTTCTATAAAAGTTTGAAACTTTGAATGAAGTTCATCTACGAATTTCTTAACATTATCTACTTGAGTTTTATTTCGTTTCGCTTACGAATTATCACAGCTAGATTTCCTGTAGGATAAGTTATTTTACCTGCCTCATTGTTGACATTTGACTCATTTTCTGTGCCCGAAGGAGTTCTACCAAGTGTCATTTCGGTATATTATGTTTAAATAACAAATGAATAAATATTAACACGTTAACTTTGTTCTTACTATATTGAGGCGGCTGGTCTCAAAGGATGTTAAATAATAGGTAACTTGAGTTGAGTATGGGAAGAATGAGCATAGCAGCTAAGTCCGGGTTTAAAAAGCAGGACAGGGAATGATTAAAGCTGTGTGAAAAGATGAGTCCCGCGGACCCTCCTCAAAGGGGGATGTATTTGACTGGAGATTTCAAAAGTGCAATTACTTTTGTATAAGGAAGATGAAGTAATTTTGTTCCATTGTCAGGAAAATATTGGATATTAAAATTGTCAGATGATGAACTGATGGAGAGAGAAGCAGTAGACTCCATTCTTTTAATAAGAAGAACTGAATGAAGGGAACTATCTCAGATTTGTGACGCATACTTCATACAGGGACGAAAATCCCTCATATGCTGAACAGACAACTATATATATATATATATATATATATATATATATATATATATATATATATATATATATATATATATATATATATATATATATATATATATATATATATATATATATATATATATTTTATTTATATATATATATATATATATATATATATATATATATATACACATATATATACACATATAGAAATAATACATATATATATATATATATATATATATATATATATATATATATATATATATATATATATATATAGATCTATGTATATATAGTTATATATATATTTTTATGTATCTGTATATACAAATTTGTCTCTTATTTATATATATATATATATATATATATATATATATATATATATATATATATATATATATATATATATATATATATATATATATATATATATATATATATATATATATATATATATATATAGGTATGTATGTATTTACACTAAACATAAAACAATAAATTAAAATAATACTGAAAGAAAATAAGATTATGAACTTAGAAAATAAAAGAAAAAAGGGGAAATAAAATAAAAAATGTAGACAAAACTGCATAGTCTTTAATGAGAAAACTTTCGATTTTAATTTATCATAAATATATATATATATATATATATATATATATATATATATATATATATATATATATATATATATATATATATATATATGAAGTGGCGCACGAAAACGCGAAAGCGTTTCAATGATAAATGCGAAACTGGTTGTTCACCAAATCTAACTGAACGAAGTACTACCG
>JABUQX010096687.1:0-24267 GCA_015478945.1 Trachelipus rathkii
GTGTGTGTGTGTGTGTTATGGTGTGGTTGGTGTGTGTGTGTTGTGTGGTGTGTTTGTGGTGTGTTGTGTGTGTGTGTGTTCGTGTCTGTGGGGTGTTGGTGGGTTGTGTTGTGTGTGGGTTGGTTGTGTGATGTTGATGTGTGGTGGCGTTGCGTGTGCTGTTTGCGTTGCTGTGCGTGTGGTGGTGCTGTGCGTGGCGTGTGTGTTGTGTGTGTGTGTGTGTGTAAGAAATTTAAATTTTACAAAACGATTCGAACCACCTCTATTTGATTGACAGGCAAATGCCTTTTCCAACACACCATGAACGCTTTCCTTAAGACCCTGAATTATTATATTAAAATAAATGAGAGATATTTGAGGATTTTAATGACCAGTATATATAATTACAGCGAGTAGATGAGTTAATATATTAAATGGCACCAGAATAATCCCTCAGTACCGAGTAGCATAATAATAAAGACTGTACAAGGTATATAAAAAAAATAGTGATGTTATTTTTTTATTAATATTCATTTTTATTTGTTTTGATCGCAGATAATATATATAGAATTATTTTTTATATAATAAATATGGACTTTGTCATTGACGAACTCAAATACATTCTCGTGAGTACTCGAATCCAAATATTATATACATTTCTAAAACGGTTGGCAAAGGGACAAGTGTCTTACTTGATGTACTTTTGCTGAGATAGATATTCACCATTCTTTTTTTATATTATATATCTTATTTTTCACTTATGATTCAAATACTGTGTTCCAAATATACACTTACCCTCCTTTCCTTGAGCAGGTATGAGCAACCTTTTAATTAATTAAAAATTAATATATTTAGCACTGCCGCCATGCCCTGGCATCGTTCTACGGCACTATGTCGTTGCCAATGCATTCCCTTCTACGTCAATAGAACGTTATAGTATAAAACTATCTATTAGCCGTTCAATTGAAATATATAAAAGAATAAAAATACGTTATTTGTATCATTATAAGATGAGCATTTACATAATTATAAAACAATACTTTAAGTAGCTTTGTTTATACTCTTATCATAATAGCTTTTGCCTAAAATAATAAAAATTTATTACAATTAAAGATTATAAAGCCTTATCTATTATCTTTACCCAACGACATATAATATATATAATATTATTTATAATATATATATATATATAATATAATATATAATAATATATATAATATTATATATACTTATATTATATAATATTATATATATATATATATATAATATATATATTATATAATATATAATATATAGATAGTATATATTATAATATATAATATATTATATATAATATATATATATAATTATAATATTATATAATATATATTATATATATATTAAATATATATATATATATTATAACAATAATAATTAATTAAACGTATCAAAAGTTTATGTCATTTCTAATACAAGCCCGATGATGGCTGCGAACAATAACAAAACAGCCATAATATATAATAATATATTATATAATAATATATATATATAATATATATAAACGATATATATAATATTATATATATATAATATATATTAATATATATATATAAATATATATATATATCGATATTATATGATATTATATATATAATATATATATATACTATATTATATAATATATTATTTTATTTTTATTATATGTTCCACGAAATCGGGGAAAGGTCTATTTTATATTTCCGTACCAGTGGCCATACAAATGGAAAGATGCACATTATAGGGTGTAATAACCCAGCCTCAGTCTACACAATTAAAGTATTCAGCCTCAGTGCATGGCTAGCTCGTGACTCAACCGAACTTACTCACCATATATAATATATATACATATATAAAATATATATAATATTATAAATATATATATATATATAGATAATATTATATATAGATATATAGTATATATAATTATATATATATAAATATATATTATATTATTATAATATATATTATAATATAATATATATATATATACTATATAAATATATATATATATTATATATAATTATATATATAATATATATTATATATATATAATTATAGAATAATATATTATATATAAATTATATATAATATATATATAATAATATAAAATAGATACTATATATAATAATTAGGTCGAACAGACTTATAAAATGTTTAATCAGAAGCGGCATATTAGCGTCCTATGATGTTCAAAATTATAACATATTTAGTCTGATGCAACCCACTGATGCATTAATGTCGATCCTTTGCGAAGATCTAATGAAAGGATAGAAGAATGCTGAAAGAGATGTGGTACACAAGCTAGAATAGTCCGGCAAAATGTTTCAGACGGCGAACAATATATATCTCGTGTTCGCTTAAAATATAAGGTGAAAGATGAGAATTTACAAGGGGCAAGACACTGTGCAGTTCGTAGACCTAGAAAAGCTTTTGTAGGATGCCAAGGGAGTATTGGAGGGAACTGATAAGAATAGAATATGGAATAACTGAGAAATTGTTAACAGCAATAAAAAGCACTTATGTAGACATAAATGCAGAGTAAAACATTCCGGTGAGGGAAAATGGATTTAAGTCACAACTGGTGAAGAATGAGATGCTCATGCTGTCTCAAATTCTGTTCATTATATACATGGACTGTGGGAGATCGGTGCGGAACAGAGTGGAGAATGATAGTTTGTAACGGTATGAATGGTGTGTATGGCACAAAAACAAAAGACTGCAAATTCGTTTGGAACGAAGAATTTTGAAATGGGTATAGTATAAAGAGGAAGACAAAGTAGAACTTGTGATCGAGGAGTGGTGGAGATGTCATAGAGGACGGTTGAGTTGGAGATACTAGACAAACCGAACCTAGTTAAATATTGGGGCATTATTTGAGCGAAACACATACAATGCTGAAATTAAACAAGAAAATGAAATTAAATGACAGTAGCAATTTATTTCCATTGTTGAGGAAATCGCAATTTCAGACGAGTCAAGATTTTTATGTAACAAAGATATACTGAGCAAATATACGTACGGACAGGAAGCATGGTCTCTAATCGAGAGAAAGAGGCAAGTGAGATGAAGATAGAGCGTTTAAGATCTATAGAGAGTGACAAAGGAAGAGAAATGATAATATGGCGATTGGGCGGAGAATGTGTAAGCTTGGGAAAGAAAAACAGCTGCGGTGTGATGACATTGTAAAGGATAGAAGGGAGCACACTAAGCAAAATATCTGAATTACTGAAGGGAGAAATTGAGAAGACTAAATTAGATGGAGCCGACAACCTGAGCTCAGGCATGGCAAAAAAGACATAATGTGCTAGATGTGATTGACAAGAGTTGGAAAGTTTCTGCAGAACAAATGACAGAGCATGAATCTACAGGAGATTGGTGAGATAAATATAGCATATATTAATATATTAGTAGTATACTATATATATATAATATATAATATATATATATATATATATATATAATATATATAATTATATATATATATATACTATATACTTATATATAGATATATATAATATATATATATATATATATATTATAATAAATAAATAATATTTATATATTAATATATATAATTCAATAGAATTATTTAAATGGAAATAAAATTATTCGCAGTAAAAAAATTAAAAATGAAAATAAAACAATTATAATTTATATCCATTAAATATTGAAAAGAAATATTCATATTTTGGTTGTTTGTAATTAATTTGTAAAAACCATTGAATATTCGAATCAGGATACGGTTTTCGGTATTCAACTTATTACAGAATTCGGATTTCAGATTTTTCACACCACGATTCGATTTGAATCACTAGTGTATGATTCGATGCGAACATTTCCACCCACACACGGTATTCGGGATTCGAATCCAAAAAGTTGCAATCGCCAATCAACTGATATATTCTTAATTCTTTAATACTTATAACCCCCAAACTGAAACAAAAGATTAAATACCAAGCCAAAGATTCTTCTCTAAAATATAAAACATCAACAAAATATTATATTAAATAAATGATCAACATATTATTATTAAATTACCATTGGAATATATTTAATCTCCTTAATGAATAAAACATTCATCAATCAAACGGACCTCTACACTGCCATCTTGTTTAATATTAATTATTGCTAAAACCTATCAAATATATAATAATAATAGAAGAAAATAGTTGTAAAATGATAGCAACTCAGCATTCTTAAAGTTCGTAAAGCACAAAGGCAAAAGCGAAAACACTTACAATACAGCAGTTTTCGTTGCTTTTTGTGCACGAAACTAATGAGAAATGCCGGTTTTTGCAGATCGTTTTGTCAAACTTAGTGATAAGTCTAAAAATGCCGAATTTAGACGTGCTTACCATATGTAAACAAACAAATATCAGGGTGTTACCGTTTGAATTGATGAATCTTTCATTAAATAGAATCTAAACCACTGGAAATTTAGAAACACCTTGATAATCATTACATGCGTCGGTTGACCATTATTTCAATATAGAAATTTATTATCTAAAAGTACACTTAGTGAATTTATATCGGTTTCCAATTAGAGTTACACCAATGTTCTATAAAAAAAATTCCAATTATTTTCGTGAGAAAAATCAGCATGAAATCGGGTCGTTTTGACAAAATTGATGAAAAAACTGGTTGTAGTAAGATTTACCGCGAGCGTAAGCACAAATGACAAAAGCAAAAAACGTATAGTCATGATAGACCGGAAATTTATTCGACAAAATGCGATATACTCATCAATTCAAAATTTTCAACGGGCTTTTCGAGAGAAAGGCAACCTATATTTCCTACTCGAAATTAAAAAACTTAATTGGTTCTAAAACCAAATTTCTAATTTTTTTTTAATTCATTTACTTGTATTTTTTGTAAATAACGTAATTAAATAATTTTATAAAAAATATAGCGTTTTCCTTAAGTTTTTTTAACTTACAAACTAAAATATTTGGATGCGAAAGTAACTTCTCATAAAAAGAAAAATAAACTTTTTATAATTTGGCGCGCAATATTCCCGTTAAAGACAGTGCACAAATAACAGATGGTTCAAAATTAAACATTGAGGTGAATTTATATAAATTTTATATTATATATATTATTAATATATTATTTTAATATATAATTATATATATATTATATATATATAATATATATTAATATATATATATTTAATATATATATATATAAAATATATATATAATAATATCTATTATAATATTAGTCATATATATCATATATATAATTATATATACTATATAATATGTATATATATATAACTTATATATATATATAAATAATAATTATATTTATATATTATATATATATAATATATTATATATATATAATTTCATATATATATATACTATATAGTATAATAATATATATATACATATATAAACTATTATTATAAAAAATATCAAATTTTATCATTTTTATTGAATAGAGATCAGCATATTACGCTCATCAGATATAAAGACAGGCATAATACGCTCAATCAATTATAAAAGTTCAGATTAGAACATGACAAATGCTAAAAGAAAATATTGCCAGTACAATATAGTTTGTTTATTATGGCATGCAATTAGAACATTTAAAAGTTACTTGAAAGCCTATTCTTCACTATACAAACATAGTAGTACAGTAGAATCTACGTGGCCATTTTTATTTTCTGAGAAAGTGTTCCAGCTCAAACGAAGTAGTTGATCCCCAGTTTTAGCTTTCCAGATGTTAAAATTAAAAGCACTATACAGAACATCTTCGAATAAAGAAATATTTAATAATTAAACTTTAATTCAGCACGTAAGCTTAACATTGAAAATTGTTACGGCTCGAAGTCTTACACGATATTTTAAATGAAACTTATCAGTTCAAAAAATAAAAGCGAATATGAATTTTCATAATAATCCAAAAACCTCTACAATCTCTTTGCAATTTGGCAGACCTCAGTATCAAGATCAAATTATGATTTACATAAAAGTGTATAATTTTTATATCTCGGTGGGTGTATGTCAAACGTAAATCACATTGAACCTTGAATACTGAATAAATATTTATTTTAAAAAAACATCTGAGATATTTATCGTGATTCTTTCAAATGAATTATACATCATAAGATTTTTCTCGCAGCTTCTGCAGCTCCGACTAGTAGGCGTACTATTTGAGTATCTCATATCAGCTGGGCGTGATTACTTTCCAGCATCCTGCATACGAGAAGGGGGTTCACCCTCCATGAAATTTAATGTGATTCTGAGGACAGATGTTGTTGACATGAAAGTCTGGAATACTGTGGTATGCTTTAATTAAAAGAATTAGCCGTGACTATCAAAGAATTTTTTTATGAAAAAAAACACAGCCTGAAAAACAGTAAAAATTTGTTTATTTCGTTTTTTTCAATTATGTTGTGGAATAGCTATATGGAACAATTATATATAAATATTACAAATATGCTCTATTTACATTTTTGGTTCAATTTCCTACAAGGTGGAAGCCCTGAGTTTGTGTTCAAAATTTATGGTTTTCAATATTTTATTTATATTCGAAATTTTGATATCATAAATTTTGTTTGGCTTCATTAATGTTCTTACCACATGTTTCAGTTATCATAAATTTTATCTTCATTCACTGGCCAACAAAATTTTTTTTCAAATTTGAGTCATTTTATTAGGTAATGTTGCCCGATTTCCGAATACACCTCGTTTTCTGACTCTGTTTTTAGAAAGGGGTCACAATAAAAAGCAAATTAATAACAACAATTTTTATTTTGTAACGTAATTCCAAAAAAAAAAAAAAAACACGAAAATATATATATCAATAAAAGTACTGTCTAAAATGCTAATAGGTCAAAAATTCAATTCAGTACAATAAATCCCAAATTAATGCATTTACAAATCGCTGTCTATTATGATTGTCTTCTGTGCAAGATGTGGACAATCACGTTGAAAGCTCCAACAATAGTCTGCCATCCACATTAGTTAAAAATTGTATCTTTTCTTCATCACTTGATATCTTGATAGTAACTCTCCTTGTCTCTCGACTTAACATCACATTATCCGAAAAACCAAATCTAAGACTATTTGTAGAAATGAACTTTTATGCCTCTTATTAGCATTCAAATTTTTGATAGTCTGTGATAAGGCATTTATTACTGATTCTATTCAGATTTATGGATTGCCCAAAAGTTAGTCTGAACAACAAGACAAAACTTTTCAGCAAGATGTTCAATTTCAGTACATAGGAATTTATTAATTTTTATCCTTGATTATTGAGCGAATTTGAGGGCGCTAAAGATTCCAGCTTTGAAATTATCGGTTCCATTACTAAAATCTCAAATATAATTGAACATTCACCATCTTTGTCTAGGCCCTAACAAATTGCTTCATCAGTCTAGTTAGATTGAGTCAGTGTGGGAAAATTTTTTTCCCCTGTCCCATGGTTCGAATTATATGATGATCTACAGTCATATGTTCCCTACAGGGCCATACAACTTTTTCCAGTGTTCTTCTTTAGCCCTACTATTCCCAAACAAAGCTATGAAACAAGGTAATTTCAATATATCGCTGACTCCAAGTAAATATGACCATCTTCAAATCAACGCATATAGAACACTGGTGTTCATTCAATGAGATATCATTCTATATTTCATTTTCCTCTTTCAGCTTTTGTATATACTAATTGGAACATGATAACTCATTGCATTGTACAATAAAAACAGTTTAAGTCTCTTAAACTATCCATAAACAATTCTGGCAATCTCTGTCAGTATTTAGGTTAACCCCATTTGAGAGAGTCAGGGATGTCATACGTTATACTAGTCTCATCTCAATGAAATATGAAGTAATAACTACCTCTTTGTCCGAAAAAAAAGTTATTTTCATTCGCTTGAGTACATTTCTTTTCAATACATCTAGTTAGATGCTAAAAGCTCAAACTGCTTCGAAGAGACTAACTTTCGTAACTAATCATTGATCTCTTCCTGGTAGAACTGTTGCTTGTAGAAGACCTTTCTTCATATTCACTACACTATGCTGCACGTGTGCACACCAATCCTTTATATCTTCTTCATAACAATGCTAGGTCTGGGAGGCATGAACAACTGGATGGGTACATCTGGATTGTACAGTCCCTTGTATTCAAATCCGATACTAAGTTACGTTTTCTTAGTAACTATTTATACCTGTATCAAATTAACCAAACAAAGATAACAGTCACTGTGGTGATTCTTTGTCCCGCCATACCATATAGGCACACCAAATTTTAAACCTTTTCTTCGTCCATTTTCAACTATCGTAGATTTTCGACACACGTTTTACAGCATATGTGTGGGGCAAAGCTTTTGTCTTGGTCACCAAGTTTAAATCCAAAGTATGCGTGATATCTGTTTAAAAAGTTAGTATAGTTCTTCTTGTTCCTGGCAATATTCACACAAGTAGCAGATACATTGTGTTATTCAAACAGGCTCTTCGTGACGTACTCATAGTGTTCTGAAGGTAGAAAAAATAAAAGTTTATATAAATAAGCCAAAAGAAATAAACATATGACGAAAATAATGCCTAAAAAATATTTGTATAGATAAATCTGGACACACCTGGTATCTCAAGACTAGAAGCCAATCTTGGAAAACTATGTCATTCTGAAACACCATACCGTATATTTTATAAATTCGATAAGAATATCCTTTGGCAGCAAAAAAAAATTTTTTTATTGCCAGTTTATTTTCGATTAAAAATGCCGTGCAAAAAAGTCTGCGAACTATTTTAGGAAAAACAAGTACAACCCCGCAGATAAATATAACTTTGTGTGTAACTTGACAACAAACTAAGTATTAATTTGCTATAATCTAGATACTAAAAATTGAAAACTCAACTGAGAGATGATATGCTAAGCAGCTAAGCTAAGATCTCTGATTACTGCCCTTCTCCTTCCCACAGTCATTCTTCACACAGATAACTTCATATGACTGTGAATATCAGACTTATATCAGTAATATAAATTAAATGTTGGCTCTTCCGCTATGAGCCCAGTTATAATGAGCTTATAGTTATGTTCTATACTCAGTATGACTAGGTGGATAGTCATATGAATCTAAAAGTTGAGATCTCCAAAGCCCAAATATTATTTAGTCAATTGCACTCATCCTCTTCATTACAATCTTGTATAATTTAATTTTCAATATTTTATTAATTTATTTGCATCCTTTAATTCACTTTTGATTTGTCATTCAATCATTCTAATATAAATAGTAATTACATTATATTAAAAGTACATATAAATATGATATTGATTTTCTAAAAAAATACAATATTTAAATTAGTAAATAGAAGCTAAAATTTGATACAGTCAACCTACATGTAAAATTGATAATGAAAACAAATTGATTAAAAATATAAGAGAAAGTAGTTCTAGCTATTTATAATGTCTAATGAATATTTGTCATTTTCAAGTTTCATTATATTTGAGAAATAAATCACATGAGATATGGCTAGATCTGGTGTAAACTTTTTAAATACATAATGGAAAAAAAGAAAAAAAAAGGGAAAAACAAAGAAAAAACATGAAAAATAACATGATGATATTTGCTGTAAAAAAAACGATTTGAAAAAAAAATCTTTTTCCAACCCTAACTATGTTCAAGAAAGCTTCTAGGGATACAAATATTTGGATATACACTCATTGTCCCCCAGGATCCTACGACACCGATCTACTCATTGTCGGTTCATCCCATTATAAATCGGCACACCAGTCTGCAGTAATGACTCTCTTTCTTGATTTTGTAGAAACAACGTCAGTTTCTTGACTAGATTATTCGCTACCTGTAGAATCTCTTCCAGTTCTTTCTCAAGACTGAGGAGGTACTCATTGTACCACCTTGTACGAATTCTTCTAATTTCTGGAAGAAATCGGACTTTTACTACTCTTTGCTTACCGGAAGTGAGTCAACTATTAAGATCCATTCGAGGTAATGCCAATAGCGTGTTTGACAAGGGTTGATGAAAATCGTTGGTAGTAAGAGTTAACTATTTCAGTTTGATACTTGTGTGTTAGGAGCGCGACGTGATATACGCATCAGCAAATCTGACAATATCGTAATGAAGTCGAAATAATTCATACGCAGAACGTCCAATATGTTTTGAGCATAAAAAATCCTTCACACCATCTATTAACGTTCCAATGCTTCCTATCCAAGGCTTAACAGAAAGTCAATCAGAGTTTGCAACTTTTTTTTCTTACCTCAATTCAATTCTCAAAACTTATTTGAAAATTTTACACCAAAATACGATTGCCGGCTTAAAAAAAAAAAAGGAAATGTCATGTTTCTAGTATCCAAAACCACAAATATAAATAAGCTCGTTGCAGACATCATAAAACTTATTCAATGCTTCATTTCTTTGGTTAATTCCCAACTACTCTCAAAATTTCCCGTGTATCTCCTATTTTTAAGTAAAACGACCTCTCCCTCCCGAAAATTACAGACCAATATGCATTACACACATTGGCAAATTTTGAACAATTACTAATTAATGAATAGTATTTACTATTTGACTTGATTGCTCAAAAATTCCCAACACGGTTTTAGAAGAAATAGATCATGCTAACAAATTTACTATTTTTTAATGTTGTTATTAACGATGTAGATAAATATAAAATCTTTTGATGTCATTTAGTTAGATTATCAAAAGGCATTCGATAATGTCCCTCATCAAAGATTATTGGAAAAGCTTTAAAATTGGATTAAAAATTGGTTATTGGATTATCGACAACGAGTTGTAATTGAAAGCTCAGAATGGGCATGTTTAGTGGTGTACCCCCAAGGACTTCTGGTAACAAAATGTTAGTAATATCTATAATGACATAGATATGATATTAAGCGAATATCTCGAAATGTTGTAGAAGATCACAAACTGAAACGCATAATGTGAGAAAGATTATAATCACGTCCACGAGCGATTGTGAATTAGATTGTCAATTGTTAATGAACTAATAATCGATAACTGAAGTCACACATGGAGCAGAAACAACGAAAATGATTGGCCGGTAATATGCGAACGTCAAGTTATTCAAAGTTGTCAGTCGAGGATAAGGGATCTAGGAGAGTATTAATCTAATACAGGATTAAAGTTTGGCTAAACAATGTGCTGAAACTGTTAAGAAAGCAAATAAAGCTCTGGGTTTTATTGTCAGAAACTTTGAATATAAATCTAAAAATTAGTTAGACCTCATCAGGGAGGTTGGTTCGGATAACTTTGGAAAAAAAAATACAGCAAATGTTACATGCAAAAAAAATTGAAAGCATTCAAAGAAGGGCAACCAATAATACCACAATTGAGAGAACGTCATTTGCGCGAAGGCGTGAGCCGTTCATGTAGAAGACTTCAAGAGACAAAAGATTGTATGAATATTAATAACAGTTTTCAAAAACTAAATAAATTTGACAATCATCGACAGGCAATTCTTATGTAACGATCTTTAATGATGTACACACGTAAGTAATGGCATAAATTGTCATAAACGAATCAAACCAATATAAAAAGAATTTTTCACTTACACTACAACCTGGACTAATACTTCTTAGAAATGAGAATTCGTTACATTCAAGAAAAAGTTAGATAACACTTAAGGAATTAGCCTGTGAGCTTGCATCCACTCGATTTTTACTTTATCGAAACACTAGGATTAGTAGTAACCTGAATATATCAAAATCAAATCGAGACAATTGTAAATCATTTAAAATGTCAAAGAATACATCGAAAAAGATATTCCGGCTTGAGACTCTGAAGTTTATGACTTACGAAACTACCTCTAAAAAAGTGATCTCATCGTATTGTCAAAGCTATCGCCTTAACTTGTATATTTGATTTCATGTTTGATGCTTTGATTTTACCGCATAGAGCATACGCTACAGAAAACGGTAAAAAATAACTGGTACAAAATACTTTGATGTTCAATCGAATAAGAGCATATCCTGTTCTAAGATGTGTACTATCGATCACACGAGTAGTGCAAAAAATAGTTTAAAGTATCTATCTAGAAGGTGATCTCATCGATTGCACATTCGCCTTAACTTAATAAATTGCTTGAGATATTCACCACATAGAACTATATGCTAAAACGGTTATCTAATCGATCAACCAGACTGATAGGAAAATGTTTGCAAAGTACCGTCTAAGAAAGTGATCTCATCGATCGCAACTACGCCTACTTTGTATATAAATATCTTGATGTCACGTCGGCATAGAACATATATTTTCAAGTACTGTAATAAAATACTGTAATAAATATCTGTAATATAGCTTTGTTTCACCGCAATACGAAACATATTTGTTGTGGGGGCAATTACGGCATATTTTAATCATCCGACAATAATTCAAAAAAAAACTTTTTACACACTCTGTAGCACTCATATGTTTGATGCTTAAAAACATCTGTTCTGGGTAGCAACACCGTAGTCACATTGACAGTGGAACATATCTAAGCACAAACACATCTAATAAACAATACGTTAAGAAACTATGCTGTTTGTTGCTTAGAAGCAGATCTGCTCTATAGTGAGCAAGACTCATATGTCACATGACAGTGGACCATCACAAACATACAATATAACAAACAAAATACTAACGACTATACTTTGCTGCTTTAGAAATAAATCTGTCCTTATGAAGCAACTCATGTGTTCATTGAAATAGGTAACAATATATATTCTTATTCAAAAATACATAACCGATTTGTTTTTAAACAGTGACACATCCAACACATTAAATTAAGCAAAAATACTTAAGCAAACACCTTGAGTGCACTGTAAAACTTTGCTAGTTGATGTTTTGTAGTTTTGTAGTTCTTCTTAATTTATATTTCCATACATACAGATGCATTTTTATTTGGAACTAGCTTAAATGCAAGGCAGTTTATAATATTTGGTTATGTCAATAATCTTGCAATCTGGTATTTCTATTGACGCCAATCGTTGGTATAGATCGTGGGGGTAGCTCTTTCCGAATTAAGCATATCCTACAAAGCAATGGGTAATTCAGAGTCAGAGATTTCCTTCACCTATCTTTAATTTCCAAGTACAAAACCCTATAGGGTAGGAAGTATTTAGTATGATTTGTACTTCAGTGATCGAACTTTACCAACAATGGACATATACTGCTCATGTGAAGAAAACTGCCCACTTCACGTAATCGCGAGTTCAAAACTAAAACCTCCGGACCTCGGATGCCCCTCAACTATGTATATGTGTATGTTAAAGTATAAATGTATCAATAAAATGGGCTTCACAATACATCTGATAGGTAATCACACAAGCAGAAAGTTGATGAATTTTTATAATTAAGCAAATATTTCTCAAAGTATTCATACTAAATCATTTTGAGTTTCTCAAAGAGTAAAAAATTCTTCAATTTTTTAAAATTTTTTATTTTTAAGGCTACCAGAAAACTAAAGGCAGCCTTTGATGAAACTCCTCTGCCCATTTTTGTTATTATATGTAAGACGTTTCGCAGAAATTAAAAAAGAAACGGAATTTGTTTTTAAACTTGAAAGACAAGAAAAGCTTTTCATCGTAATTTTTATTTAAATTTATTCAACCATTTTTTTCCTTTCAATTTTTAATCTTATTTTTGATATTCAATATCCTATTTTAATAATAAATAATAATAATAATAATAAAATAATAATAAAATGTATAATAAAATAAGTAATTAATAATAATAAATAATAATAATAATAATAATAATTATAATAATAATAATAATTAATAATAATAATAAAAATAATAATTAATAATAATAAATTATACTACTACTACACCTACTACTACTGATACTTATAATACTAACTACACTTGACTACTACTACACTACTACTACTACTATCTACACTACTATTACTACTACTGCCCTACAAACTAACTAATAATAATAATAATGTAAAAATAATTAAAAAAAAATAATAATAATAATAATAGATAATAATAATAATAATAATAATAACTAATAATAATAATAATAAAATAATAATAATAATAAAAAAAAAATAATAGATAATAATAATCAATAATAATAAAATATAATAATAATAATAATAATGAAATAATAATATATTAAATAATAATAAAATAATTAAAATAATGAATAATAATAATAATAAATACAATTAATAATATATAAATAATAATAAAATAATAATATTAATAATTAATAAAATAATAACTAATAATAATAATAATAATATAAATTAATAATAATATAATAATAATTAATAATAAAATAGATAATAATAATAATATATATAAATAATAATAATATGTTTGTTGCTTTTTCAAAGCCTCCGAAAGCATTCTATCTACAGAAGAAAATTCTTAATATTATCTAGAGTAAAGATAAATATGAATTAATTACAGTACCAAGGTTACGTCGTAATACTTCGAACATTTCGCAAGGGATAGTATTTTATTGTTTAAGATTTAACAATTTTGATAAAATAAATATCGAATAAACTAAACAAAAAAATAGAATAATAAATAAAATTAATAATTTTAAAAGTAGAAAAGTTAACTTACATTATATATTTGCTTATTTAAAAATGTTGAAAAAATTTAGACCATTCATTATATTTTATATTAACACTATTGATTAATCCTTAAGACATGATTCCGAGGAAGTTATCATTAAAAGTCATTTACTTTTATGGACATGGATGAAGCTTTCTTTTATAAATAATAAAAAAAATAAACCGTTCTCAACTTAAAGAAAGGATCTCAGGGTATCATACAAACATATATATATAAACTATATATATATAATATATAATTATATATATATTATATATCTATATATATATATATAGTATATAATATATATATATATTACTTATATATTATATATATATATATAATATATATATATAATAATTATATAATATATATATAGATATAATTATATTATATGATATATAATATAATATTTAAATATATATATAATATATATATATATGATATAAAATTATATATATATATATATAATATATATATCTATAAAAATATATATTATATTATAAATATGATAAATATATATATTATATATATTATAGTAATAATATCTTATATAATATTATATATATATAGTAATTATATAAATACCGTATAATATACACATGTAATTATATATTATATATATAAATAGTACCGTATATATATATATATATGTATATATATATATATAAACACAATTTTAATTATAATATTATAATATATATATATATATATAATATATATATAATATATATAATATATGTATATGTGTAATATATATAAATAATTATAATATATGATATATATATAATAATATAATATATATATATATATAATATAAATATATATATATATATAATATATGTATATATCTATAGATATATTATATATATAAATATTATAATAATATAATATATATATATATATATATATATATATATGATAAAATAATATATATATAGACTATATAGTACACTTATATATATATAAATATATATATATATAATATAATATATATAATAGATATAGTTAGTATATATATATAAGTATATGATATATATATATAATATATATATCATATATATAGTATAATATAATAATATATATATTATTATATGATCTTTTTAATTATTAGCTGGAAAAGTTAATTTTAAGATTTGCAGCTATTCGAGTACACTTATTTTATGCGTAAATTAAAATGAAAATGTAAACGATTCTGCCTTTGTAGACGCACACCTTAAGCGTTAAGCTTTATTCACATATAAATAAAATTACAATTCTAAGAGAACCTTTAACAAAATATATATATAATATATAATAAGTATATAATATATAATATATAATATAAATTATAATATATTAGATAAATAATATATATATATAATTATATATAATATAAATATAACTATATAATATTATATATATATATATATATATATTATATATAATATATATAATAATATATATATTATAATATATATATATATATATAGTCGTAACGCTAAATTAAACAGCCGTAACTCACCTAAACTAACTTCTAACATAACTAACTTAAATATAGATCTAACTAATCTAACCTAACCTAATGTATCTAGCCTTACCTTACGCAAAATAAGTGACCCTGGACACATACGCCCACAATGCAGGCATATACAATGGACATCCATGAGTAGTAGTATAGTATTAAATATATATATATATATATATAATATATTAATATATATATTATAATTAATATAAATATTATAATATATATATATTATATATATATTAATATAATATATATATATCTATATATATATATATAATATATTATTATATAATAATCAGAACTGAATTCAGGTATGCTAGTAAGCGCTTGCTACTCTCTAAGCAGAGGTCGGCAACTCGCGCTCGCGAGCCACATCGGCTCTTGATGGACGCTGCCGGCCTCTTTAGTACCAAACGCAAATATTATTTATTTTATTTTAGATACCGTAAATAATAATTTAAAATTCTTTATTACAGCTTTACCGCAAGCATGGCATCTACAAAAAAAAAAAAAAAAGGAAGAACTGAAGAGAGCATCGAGATTCCAATCGGATGAAGGAGCGTTCGCTTTTCATATGCAACTCAGATGGCCTTCCGACTTGTCTCATTTGCCAAGAAAAACTCGCACACATTAAGAAATCAAATTAGAGAGACACTTCACTAAAAAACATACTCTGTTTGCTAGTAAATATCCAGCCGACGAAGAACGAAAGAAAAAGCTGTCGACGGCTCCAAAAGCAAACAAACAGCAATCAAGTTCTTGTTAATAACTGGACGCTACTACAAGTAAGTGTTAATCTGCAAGCTTGCGCGTACACTAGAATGCAAAAAAGGCAAAACATTCACAGATGGTGAGGATGTCAAAGATTCTTCAACGTGCAATCTGAAAGAACTGTTCGTGATTTCAAAAAACAAACCAGAAATCTTGAAAAAGAAAATTTGCCACTATCCGCTAAAACAGTACAAGATAGAATTGCTAAAATGTCTTCAAAAATGTAACATATTTGCAGGTGAAAGATAACTTTCTTCTGCCTAATCACTTGCTATAGACTAGTCTGCGATATTAAGACACTGCACAAGTTGCCTGCGTTTTGTCAGGTATAAGTTCTTCCAAGGTCTCAAAAGAACTTCTAGATTGCTATTGCCTCTCTGACAAACTACGGGGAAGATATTAGCGAATCCGTGCAAAAATGCCTTGAAGACAATAGGTCGAATTTAAATACAAATCGTCTTCAATGCAACTGATGGAGCCAGAAGTATGACAGGAAAAAATAAAAGGGCAACAACGATTGTTCAGAGCAAAAAAAACCAGAAATTCTAAACGTTCACTGCATAATACCAACAAGAGCGCTTTTGCCAAACATTTTCCGCCGAAATAGTTAAGGTTCATGAATTTGGTAAATCAAGATTGTTAACAGCATCTTGTAAAAAGCACTCTACCATCGTCAATTTAAAGAATTCTTAAACGAAAATGGAGACTCAAATTCCGACCTCACTTCTGTCACAATAAAGTTGCATGGCTTTCCAAAGCGTAAGGTTGTTTGAAATTTGGTGGCTTGAATGACATAAATACATACTAAATGAAAAAGGCATTAATCACCCGAATTAGAGAACGACAAATGGTTGCAAAAAATTTACTTTATGGTGGATATCACAGCGAAATTAAATGAGCTGAATCTAAAACTGAAAGGAAAGGGAAACTTAGCCTATGTTTTGGTAGAAGAATTGGTTTGTTTTGAAGAAAAATTAATTCTTTTTGCAGAAGATATTCAGAGCGGTAAATTATTTCATTTTCAATTTAATATCGCGGTAATACCAGTGCAACTGTTGACACGAATTACTTCAGCACAGTTATAAAAAAAATTAAAGATGAATTTGCTGACAGATTTGAGCAATTCAAAACCAACAAAACCACTCTAGCATTCATAGTAAATCCTCTCAACACAAATAGTAACGAAATCCACATTGAGCCATTTGGAATTGATACTGGATCTTTAGAAATGCAATTGATCGATTTAAAAAGTAAAGCTTTGTGGAGTGGAAAATTTACAGAGTTTGAAAAGCAAGTTGAATAGAGTTGGAGGGCCAGAAATCGTATGTACGTAACTGCAACAAAAGTTGGACAGCTTTAAAAAAATGCCCGCGAGTTGAGGCACTTATATTTGACGCATGGAATAGTCTTCCAGATTGCTACAGTGAGGTGAAGAAGTTGGCATTTGGAGTGCTGACTATCTTCGGATCGACATAATCGTGCGAGCAAGCGTTCTCTTGCATGAATATAATGAAAAGTAAAGTAAGAAGCCAACTAACAAATTAAAATTTAGAGTCGTGTTTGAAACTTAAAACAACAAGTTATGAGTCCAAATTTATCCAAACTTTCTAAAACCATGAAAAGCCAACGCTCCCATTGAATTTTGTTTGCTTCAAATGAATGTATTTGTTTTTTTTTTATTTTAAGTACGTTACATTGTTTAGTAAGTGTTAAATGTTCTTACTTGAATAACCATGCAAAGCCATCGCTCCAATTGAATTTGTTTGCTCAATTGTTTGTATTGAAGTACAGTTGAGTTTGGGTACAGTAAATGTTTATTTTTTAATTTTTTATTTAAATAATAGTAATATTTAATAATGCCATATTTTTCATTTTAATTTGTTGGGAAAAACACTACTTATATATGAATAATAGATATTTTTTTCTTTGATAGAAATACGATATTTTGTCTTATGAAAAATAATTAGTTTTTTTTTTTATCAAAAAACTTTAATTTATGCGAGTACTATTTATTGTTTGCAAAAAAAATTTGTGGCTCTTTAAAAACTTTGAAATTGTAAATTGTAATTTTTGACTCTTCCGACTCAAAAGGTTGCCGACCCCTGCCCAAGGCAACGAGATGCATATATTTTTTTAACATATTTTTATAATATAAATTAATTTTTATTTTATCTTATACAGGCAGATTAACATTAAAATCTCCTTTTCAACTGAATTGAGACAATTTTAAAAATTTACTTCAAAGCCTGATGCAACTGATAATATCATTTCTTAAGTGAATTTATAAATGAGAGTTTTTCTTGCATCAAGAGTGAAATATAATAACAGAGCTAAGTAAGCGGTCATCTTACCGCTCATAAAAGACTCCAATTGTTTGCAAAGCAAAAGTAAAACGTTTTCGTTTTTGCTAGAAGTTTAGACTTTTTAAATGAATATAATTAGCGAAAAGTTTACCATTTCCTCTTCAGTTAAGATTCTATAGGTTGGTGTATTTTATTATCAATGTTCATTAATTTTTTTTTATTTGCCATCTATTAACATGTGTGTATATATATAGTATATAATATTAATATATTTATTATATATATATATATAATATATATAACATATATATATATATATATATAATATAGAGTAAAATATCAAAACGGGCTACCAGCCCACCCCTCTCACTCGGAGTGTCCCCGAAGTCGCTTACGCTCCCCCGTTTACATACTACTTGTAAAGGTGTTACGGGAGTGAAGTTTGGAAAAGATATTTTGGTCGTTGAAGATGTGAAAATATATTTTTTTATTTTGCTCGAAGGTTACATCGCTTTGGTCTCTGAGCAGTTTGTCTACTACATAAAAATTTATAAGGAAAGTTTTATAAGAATCAAAAGAGCTTTAATTTTACTCTTACAAATCTTTCATAAAAATAAATATTTTGAAAAGTATGAAAGACATCGTCGTGGCTCAATAGTCCACCGCGTAGGAAATTATAAGAAAACAATTTATATAGAAAATTGCAAAATAAGTACATTTCCTCTATGTGTTTTACTCCTTAAATAAACATTAAAGGAGCTATTACTAAAAAATTAAGAAAATAGAATATTTAAAAAATAAAAGATCCAAGCATTCACTTCTTAGTGCCTCTATAGCCGAGTGGATAGAGCGTTGATTATTGAGATAAAGTTCTGGTTCAATCCCCAGACAGGATCAAGTTTTATGGTGTGTTGTTTTTTAACACTAATAAATAATGAAATTTAATTAACAGCAAGGAATGACAAGAAGTTGTGCACTTTCAGTGCACAGATGACGTCACAATGGAATTTTATAAAAAGTAATAATAAATAATAAAATAGATAATCACATAATGAATAATAAACAGCAAAAGAATGAACAAGAAGTTGTGCACTTTCAGTGCACAGATGACGTCACAATAAATAATAATAATAATAACTAATAATAATATCATAATATAATGAAAATAAAAATAATAAATCAAAAATAATATACGAAAAATATCAATTAACTGAATATTTAAATTTAACAACTCAACGTGTGTCTTAAAGGCACCACGCTCCGCCCGTTGCAAGAATAAATATATATATATATAAAATTCAACGACCTCCCCGTTTCAGGGGGCTTTGAATATTTACGAGAGTAAAAAAAATAATGATAAGGTAACACCTGGAAAGTTTCCCAGCGTAGGATTGGATAGAAAAAGAACATTTAAATTTTTTAAAGAATAATAAAAAAAATTACTTTATGAATAATTAAATTAAAATTACCGAATCCTATTAGGCTTGAAACGCTAATGGTTAGAATCCAAAAATTAAAGAATGTAAAAAATAATCAATAAAAAATAATCTAAAAATAAATAATCAAATGATAAAAAAATTGCCAAAATTGAAAATTTGATATAATTTTTAAATGACGTTAGTAAATAAAAATCTGCTCTGACAACTTTTCGAATTTTCATATTCTACATATGAAAAGTGAAAAAAATTTCTAAATTCGTTAAAAAAAAGTGTTTTTTTCATTCCAGGATTTCAGAATTCCAGGAAAAAAATCTACGGATTCGAAAAATACATTTTCAATTGTTAAATCTATAATTTCTCCCATTCCTTAACATATAAAGGTTAATGTTGTTCGATTTCAATTCTGTATAAAACATCTAATTAAATCCTACTATCGATTTGGATGAGAAACCAATAGGCAAAAAAGTTATCAAAATTTGCATTCAAGGCGTTAACATACATAATTAGTTGAGCATCTTGAAGTATCTACATAATTTTGGATTATATTTTTTTCATTTTTACATCTTTATTAAAGGAAGATTAAAAAAAAAAAATAGAAAGAATTTGAACAGTTTTTTTCACAAAAAGATGATCAATACTTTTCGAGATTGATTATAATATGATATAATCGAGATATAGATGGTCTTCATCTTCTAGAAAGAATTTAGATATGAAAGACTCGTGTTTCTCTTCAGAAAGCAGATAGAAAATTAGTGAAAGAATTATAATATAAGTCAATAATTTTAACTTGATTTCACTTAAGAAATTCAAGAATACACTAATAATCCAATTGACTTATAATAAAAAAAATCTATAAAAAATGAAAAATTTGTTTTTTTGTAATACAAAATTAAAAATTTTAAAAATTTCATATTCAGCAAAATTGTCAACATGTGCAAAATACCACTCAATCATTGCTTAATTTGAATTATTTGATGATAAGAAAGAAATTTATGCCAATGTGTATATAAAAGCTTTCTAAAACCTAAGAAGTTCACGAGAAAAGTAAGATTCATCAAAAAAATTCGTGCAATGTGATTACAAAAATTGTCGAGAAGGAATTCAAGGCAATCTTTACAGCAAATTGTTATACAATCATAAAAATCATGATCCGAGGATGTATATTATAACGATAAGTATAGATTCAGAAAACAATTTGAAGAACAAAATTGAAAATTTAAAACCAGAATTTGTTATTTATTTGAATTTTATAAATATAATTAATTGATGGAAGGAAACAAACGATTCAAAATTGTTTTAATAGTGGTTCCTGGACAAACTATTAACAAAATAATTCTCAAATAAGAGATACTTTTCATGTTATGATAATAAAATTAAAGAAAAAATTTAAATTACAAAACAGAAAGGATCGGATGACATCAATAGCTTCTAGATTGTGAAATAGAAAGTTAGCTAAATAAAACCACTGAGAGCTTTCTTCGTATCATTGAAACTCCATCAAAATATAAGAACCCAAAATTTGAATAATAAATATTCAAAACAAAAAGACAATGAATGTTTTAAATGGTGATAGCCAGATCTGATTGTTTAGATGAAGGTCATAATAATAACAGAATATCTAATAGAGTAAAGCTAAAATCAGAAAAATATAATTGGAAAGGAATAGAATTCCCAGTTAAACTAAATCAGATTAATAAATTTGAAAATCAGAACGATGTGTCAGTTAACGTATTTGGACTAGATGAGAAAGAAATATTATATCCTTTAAGAATTACAAAAGTTGAGAAAACTAAACGTGTTGATTTACTTTTAATATCAAATGATAAAAATACGCATTATATACTGCTGAAACATTTGAGTCCATCTCCCATGAGAAAATAAGCATAGAAGAGAAAACTTTATCCATGGTCGAGTTCTGTTTTGCATTTAGTGTTATAAAAAATAATTATTTTAGATAATCATCACCAGAAGTGTAGTCATCCTAAGACGCTGTAAGAGAATTATCAAAGGTCAAGTTTTCAGTTTAAACTGTATTATAAACATCAGACATCCATTTGTTATATATGCAGATTTTGAAAGCACCTACAAAAGATACAAACGAGTCAACCAGATCCTAAAGAATCTTATACCATAACCTAACAAAACATCAACCAAACAGTTGGTGTTACTACGAAATGTGATGTAGATGAATATTCAAAACTTAAAATTTATGAAGGCAATGAAGCGTCTAAAACGTTTGTAAGAATATTTATTTTCATAATCAAAAAGAATTTATGAATTATGAGAATAAATGTTCCTGACATTAACTCCAGAAGAAAAAATTAATCATGAAAATGCAAACGTTGTTATGTATGTAAAAGAGAATTATACAGAAAACCGCATTCTAAAGTAAGAAGATCATAATCACTTATAAGAGAAATATAGAGGACCTGCTCAACAGAAGTTTAATTTACAAATAAGAAATCCTAAATTCAGTCCAAATAAATGCATAACTTATCCAAATACGATTCTCATGTTATTCGTTAAAGAATTGGACGTACCGATGGGAATGATTAGCTACATACCTCAATACCACTTGTTTTCTTGACACTTTCAGTCATGTTGTTTTTTTTGTTTAATTAAAGTGATGAACGGAACAATCTCAGATCAAGCATGAGTTTGATGATTCCCATCGATAGTTTTTAGAATTTATCAATCGCCCTACTAACTGGCATCAAATTAGAAAAAATGAAAATGTAATAGAATTTACACATATATCATGAATCAGTTTCCAGTCACTAAACGTAAAGGAATTAACCAACGATTCTGGATGGATGATATAGCAAAATTTAATCATGTAAAATTGCCTAAAAAAGAGAAAGTTTATAACATATTTGAATAATGAAGATAACAAACGAGGATTTGTTCTACAAACCATCGCAACTATCTGGACAAATTTAATTGTAAAACATTTAAAGATTCCCATATGTTATACTTACAGTCTGATACCTTTTGTTGCACTTCGCAACATTTGAAAAAATTTTCAAGAACAAAGATTTAACTCATAAATTAGCTAGGTATTTTACATCTCCAGGGTTATCTTGGGATGCATTATTAATAGAAACGAAAGTAAAATTAGATTTATTAAAAGATCCGGATATGTTGTTAATGATAGAAAAGGGGATTAGAGAAGGAATCAGTACTATAACACATAGATATGCGAAGGCTAATAATCCATATATTCAAGAAAGTTATGATAAAAATAAACCGCATAGTAATATCAGTTATTTAGATGCTAATAATTTGTATGGCTGGGCAATGTCTCAGTATTTGCCTACAGGAAATTTCAAATGGAAAAGAAAACATTAACGATTTTGATGTTTGGGACATCAGAGATGAATCTAAAAAAGGATATATTTTAGAATTTGATTGAATTGTAGAGTTGGTTGAGTTTCACATAACGATTACCCTCTTAAGCCAGCAAAAATATAAAATAGATAAAGTAGTTGAAAAGGTAGTTCCAACTCTGAAATAATAAAGAAAAATATATCATACACTCGTTGAAATTTGAAACAGTGTTGAATTTAGAATGAAACTACGAAAAATACATAGATATATCTAACATTTAATCAGAGCGATCTGATGAAATCATACTGACTACACACAGAAAGAGAAGGAGCGTAAAATGAATTTGAAAAAGATTCTATAAATTACATGAACAAC
>JABUQX010096688.1:0-5000 GCA_015478945.1 Trachelipus rathkii
GCGTGCGCGTAACCAAGAAGCATGAATCATATCTAATGCACGGTTGAGTCGGAATTACATGTTTGTCATTTAAAGTTGCGCTCGAATTCATCTTAAGTATTTTTATTATAAAATTCTTTATCAAAACTCGACAATAAACATCCGCAGGGAAAAGCGCGGATGCGGATGCGAATGCAGATCTTTAAAAATGTGCGGATGCGGATGTTACCTGCATCACTAATATATATATATATAATATATATATATATATATATATATATATATATATATATATATATATATATATATATATATATATATATATATATATATATATATATATATATATATATATATATATATAATCATCATCACCCACCTTCTCTCCTCCAAGACTGGGGGTAAGGTGCGTAGCATGCATTGGAAACGGAAAAGTAGTAGAAGAATATGACGAAAGTCGAAAAGAAAACTTATCTTTCAAACTCTTTATATTTGTTAGTGAGGAGCTCATATTCCCAGTCAAAAAAATCCATCCTAGAGCTTCAGGGGACCCTGACGGACCCTCACGATAGCATCTCAATAATGTAGGGTTTATCACTTCGCCCAGGTGGGCTACAACCATACCCCCTCACAAAACCCCGCCATTCACTTCTATTTTGCACCTTTTTTCTCGCCTCTGCTAAACTCACATTTCTCTCCTCCAGGCATCCCTTTACTGACTCAATCCACTTTTCCTTCGGTCTCCCAGCCGGTCGATTCCCAGCACACTCACCACTATACATCTGCTTAACCAACCGACTATCATCCATCCTTTCCACATGACCAAACCATCGCAACGTACTTTCATTGATTCTCTCATTTATTTCTTTCTTCACACCACACAACTCTCTAATACGTTCATTCCTTATTTTATCAATTCTTCTCGCACCTAACACGCCCCTAAGATTGTCCATCTGAACATATTGTACTTTAGATCTATACCTCTTATTCCAGACCATAGTGTCACTACTATACATTACCACAGGTAACAAAATACCCTCATATATATATATATATATATATATATATATATATATATATATATATATATATATATATATATATATATATATATATATATATATATATATATATATAAATATAACTTTTCATATATATAAATTCTGAGGGTGGAGTCGGAGTCGGAGTCGGTGAATTTTTCAAAAGGGGAGGACCCGGAGTCAGGTCGAGGTTGTGACCTGTTCCTCTACTTTCAGAATAGGTCTATGTGGTATGAATATGTAATCATTGATTTTGTGTTTGAGAATGGTAGGTAATTTGATCAATGACTCCACATTCCTGTGGTTCGAACACTTAGTCATATTCATTGACCAGATGTTTACTTTCAAGAAACAGTTAACTACCCAACTGAGTAGGTATTTGTTTTTTGTTTACCTTAAGCATTTGAGTTTTCGTTAAGAAATTATGTACATTTCCCATAGGCACCAACTTATCACATATTTGAAAACAGATGCCTCCAATTACATTAATCAATTTAAAAGATGGCAAATATTGAATGATGTCTGTACCTATTAATGCATCTAAATGGAATTTATTATAATCTACATCATTATAAAAAGTAGAATCTGCTAAAGCTAAGTTATGTTGCTTAAAGTTTTGTATGGCTTCTTTTACGCCATCTACTTCATATTGCAAAGAAAAGTATTGTCTATTAAAAAAGGCATACTAAATACTTGCTGTGCATCATATGTGAAACCTAACAGAACTTGTTTAAAAGTACGATGTTGTTTACCTATAAAGGTTTGGACATTATAATCTAATTCATGTAACTTGTCAATATCGTCAAAAAGATCTTTAGTGATGTTTTTAGATAAATATGACCTTTGCGATCCTGAATCGATAATACCTCTAACTGTCACCTTTTTGGTACCCCTAATTAGTTGGAAAGAAATAGTGGGTAACAAATATACTCTATCTGTTTGTTGCTGTGATGTCAAACATAAATTAATAGATTGACTGGATTCATTATTGGTTTCAGGACAGAAAGCTGTTATATGAGTATATGCTTTACAATTAAAACAATTATATTTCAATCTACCTTCCTTCCCAAAACAATCACTTTCCTGATGACCTATACCTGAACATCTTGTGCACAGGTTTAACACTTTAATAAGACCATTGACACCTTTTGCTGGAGTAGCAGTAGTCTTAAATGTTTGTAAAGAACTAGATGGTGAAGCCTTTTCAGATTTTTTAATTGTAGTTTTAATTTTAGGCCTAACTTGTGCATTATCTTTTCTTGTCCTAGAAACAGTACACAAAGTGTTTACTACTTCATTATAACACTCAAACAATTGGCCCAAAGTTGGAAAATTAGAGCCTACCTTATGCACTAACTCAGATTTAAAAATTCTAGGCAACTTCTTAAAAACTATGTTGCTTAACAATACACAACCAGGCGTGTCAGGTATTAAAAAATCTAAATCATAACCCTTTAGTTCATATATCATGGATCTAATTTCATTAATAAAGATTTTAGTATTAAGAAATTCATTATCAATACCACCTGGAGGATTCAATTCCAAAAGTTTATACAAATATTCTTTTATGATATATTCTCTATCTAAAAATTCCTTTTTTAGCAAATCTATAGCTATGTTATAATTGTCATCTCTTATTGTTAAATGGCTAACAACTTTGTAAGCATAGCCTTTTAGATACCCAAATAGATAAGTCATTTTAACAGAATCAGTTAAATTATTTCTATTTCCTATCAAGTTATTAAATTTATTCAGAAAATTATGAAAATTCAATTTATTTGAGCCTGTACCATCAAAGGTATCACAATTAAGTACAGGAAGTTTACTTTCAGTTAAGTTTAATTTAGAAATAACATCTAAAAACTGTTCTGTAGTATTACTCTCATTAGGCACATTATTAGAGTCAAGAAAATCGTCATACTTTATTAATGCCGCAGACACATCCATATGATATGCTACAGTACCTTCTAATTCCTTATTCATATAAGAAGGGTCTACATTATCAAGATTATTTTGGAACATAAGGTCCAAGATTTTATCATCAATAATTTTAATGGAAGCAAGTTCATTTTCCACAATATCTTGAGAAAATTTGAACAATAATTTAGTCAAAGCACCATCACTTTTAAATTTGTCAAGTTTTTTGAGAGCTATAGTTATCTTAGCTTTATTAGTGGCTCTCTGCCTTATTAAAAGGTTTATTTCACTTTTACACTGCTCTATAGTGCTAGTATTATCTTCATCATCACTCATTATGGAGAGTTACTTTTAATGAGTAATTTCCATAAAATGGAAAAGTGTCTTAATTTGTAAAAAATTGGAGTAAATATTCTTCATGAAAGACCCTAGTATCAAAAAATATAGCAAATAAGTATTTATAAGGCCTAGATTACACTTCTACAACAAAACTTTGCGGGTTAAACTTACTTAGGCAAAGTAGGCTAGTTTAATTAGATCACAATTATTACTGTAATCTGTGCATAGTCCAATATTAATAAATATATACATAGATTATTATTATTATTATTATTATTATTATTATTATTATTATTATTATTATTATTATTATTATTATTATTATTAATGATGCTTTATCAATATTAACATGCATAAAATAAACGCAGTGAAAAGCCTACTTTGAATTGTTAACATAGGCCCTATCGAATATGTTAGGCCCACATTGACTTGAAACGCAATCGCCGGCACAAGTTGTTTGAAATATGTTGAAACTAGCCTTAGTTAGGCTAACCTCAACCAGTTGTTATAAATATTGATGTTATAAAATTTAAAATAAAATGTACTTGAAAAGAAAGTTACTTACAGAGCAATACTTCTATGCATAAAAATAACTTATTTATGATACCAGGGGAGCTCCTCTACGTATTAAAAGCACAGGCCACCTACACACAGCTTGCTTTGCGGATCTCTTTTCCGACAATTCGTTTGAGTTTAACTTTACTTTTAAGAAGTCAATTAGTCAATAGTGAGTTTATCAGTATTAATATAAATTTAACAATTTAATCACAAGTTTAAGTCAACACTTTTTCATGACTCCCTTTAAGAAACTTTACAAATAGTAACACTCAGAAAACGAACTATGTTGCCTATATTTTTGGTTCATTGTTCGTTCGTTTTGCGCATGACATCATTTTATATTCTTCTTTTCCAATATATGGTTATAGAAAGTTTTATCTATTTTTTAATAATTGAAATATTTTACTTATTATTTTATTTATGTTTTATTTAGTATTTTTTATAATAATTGGGTAATTTTAATTATAGTTCTATCAATATATATATATATATATATATATATATATATATATATATATATATTTATATATATATATATATATATATATATATATATATATATATATATATATATATATATATGTTCATATTCGCTTCTTTGTGTATATATATATATATATATATATATTCCCTCCCTTCCCCTTTCGAGTTATTTTGTTTCCTACAGTAACATGTTTCATCATGGAGATCAGAGTGGAATGCTACACAGGTACCCGGCTGAAAGGGAGGTCAAGGCTAGACTGAAAAAGGGAAATATAGCAGAAGCAATTACCTAATAAAGAGGGAGTGGGTGTTTGTGGATAGATGTTATTGGGGGGTGTAAATATGCTCAGGGAAGGGTGGAGACAGGGGGTGCAGGCAGGGTGAGTTAAATTGGTTTGGGGCTGCCTGGAATGCATTTAAGAAATGTAGAATGGATGTTGGATTATTCATTTTGGAAGGGTTGGGTTTTTAGGCAGAGCCATAATATGCCCAAATTCAAGGTGGATGGATAATTACAACAAGCATTGGATATAGCACTTTGGTAAAAACTTGTGATATTACATTTCCGAAAAAGGCTAATGGTTAAATTGGAGGTAAACTAAAGGCAAACACTGCACGGATTGAACCAGAGAGGAACACCAACTGCATTGTTACAGCAAGATGATAATTGAGAAAAACTGAGAG
>JABUQX010096688.1:17500-20000 GCA_015478945.1 Trachelipus rathkii
AGTGTCTCTGTCGGAAGTTCAATTTACTTTTTTTCCTGAGTTACTCTTTGTCCAATTTTTTTAGTTGGTTAATTTTTTATCTATTCTTCTGTAAAATTTGGTTGATGCCATTATGGAATTCTGGATATAATCTATTTTTGTTTCTCCTTGTTGCTTGTTGAAGTTTTTACTATTTTTAATGCAATAAGATTCTACCATACGTCTTTTTTGTTGATCGTTGATGTAAAGTAGTGGGGTTATTCGGTCTATATTAATGATGTGGTTGAATGTTGATCTATGGCTTGTGAGAGCAGAGTTTACATTATCCATTCTTAAATCGTGTCTATGTTGGTAAGCTCTTCTGTTGAAATCATGAGTCTCCCCCACGTAGACTAGGTTGCAATTATTGCAGGGGACTGTGTAGATACATTATGTACTGTTTTTGTGGAGTTTCTGTTCGGAAGGAAGATCTTTTTTAATGGTAGAATGTTGGAGGGTTTATGATTATATTTTTTATGATAATGTTGTGTTTGCTTTATGGGGGGTGAAGGGGGAGAAAGGATTTTTGTGAAGGGTCACTAGTATTTATTTATAAAATTTGTTTTTTTTTTGCTTTTTTAAGGGCTTTGGTTATTATATGATGTGGATAAGAGAGTTTTTTAAAATTAGAAAACAGAAATTTAATTTCATTTTGTAGAAAGGGAGGAGAACAAATACGGAGTGCACGTAAGAAGAGTGAAGAGAGTGTTCCAATTTTTGTGTTGCGTGTATGTGAAGAGTACCAATGTGTGTAATTTGGATTTGATGTAGGTTTTCTGTATATGGTGTATTGTAGGTTTGTGTTTGTATTCCATGAAATTAAGGTATCTAGAAAAGGAAGAGTGTTGTTAGAAGAGGTTTCTAGAGTGAATTTAATGTTTGGTAACAGGTTGTTAATGTTGTTTAGAATGTCGTTTGGATTATTGTTATGGGGGATAGCTGCAAAGATGTCATCTACATACCGGTACCATATGGCACCGGAGAAGAACATAAAGAGGGAATATTGTTGTAGTGGACAACTCTCTTGACTTTTCTTACGCGCACTCCGTATTTGTTCTCCTCCCTTTCTACAAAATGAAATCAAATTTCTGTTTTCTAATTTTAAAAAACTCTCTTATCCACATCATATAATAACCAAAGCCCTTAAAAAAGCAAAAAACAAATTTTATAACCCAATAAATACTACTGACACTTCACAAAAATCCTTCTCCCCCTTCCCCACCCCCCAAAAAACATACACAACATTATCCCAAAAAATATTATCATAACACCCTCCAACACTCTACCATTAAAAAAGATCTTCCTTCCGAACAGAAACTGCACCTAAAAAAAACAGTACACAATGTATCTACACAGTCCCCTGCAATAATTGCAACCTAGTCTACGTGGGGGAGACTCATGATTTCAACAGAAGAGCTTACCAACATAGACACGATTTAAGAATGGATAATGTAAACTCTGCTCTCACAAGCCATAGATCAACATTCAACCACATTATTAATATAGACCGAATACCCCACTACTTTACATCAACGATCAACAAAAAAGACGCATGGTAGAATCTTACTGCATTAAAAATAGTAAAAACTTCAACAAGCAACAAGGAGAAACAAAAATAGACTACATCCAGAATTCAATAATGGCATCAACAAAATTTTACAGAAGAATAGATAAAAAATTAACCAACTAAAAAAATCTGGACAAAAAAAATAATTCACAGAAAAAAGTGAAATTGAACATCCGACAGAGATACTTCTGATGGAGAAAGGCTTTCCAGAGAGAAACGAAAAGATCACTTTCGTCTCTCAACTGCAAAATGGCCGTAAATCTTCCTTATATTGTTTTATATGATTTTAATATATAATAAAATATTTTCAAAATAAACTGTGTATGTGAGTATGAATACATTAAAGGGCAAAAATAATAATAAATATAACAATTTTAAAGCTGCATTTACAGATATATATATATATATACTATATATATAATAGTATATATATATATATATATATATATAGATATATATATATATAATAATATATATATAATATATATATATATATATTTATATATATATATATATATATATAAGAGAAATTTAACATATAATGGGCTTTATTTTGGCGTTATACAGTATGTTGGCAGGAAATAAAATATTATATATTGATGATGTAAAAAATTATATCATTGATATTTCAATCACAGTGATGTAAAATTTTCACTCCTGAGAGGAACCGGCGTTGATGGAAAATTTTATGTTAACTTGATATAATTTTTTTTCTGTGATATTAATAATGTTGGAGATGGAACGGGAGCTTGATGAACACGACTATTAACAGAAAAGGAGGAAGAAGCCGTTCTACCAACAAGTACCAAAATGGAACGATCTGAAAGAAAATTAGACATAAGTAAGCAAAGAAGAAGAGGGAAACCCAAAGGAAAGGAGCTTAGAGAGTAGAGACCTGTGCCAAACCAGATCAAA
>JABUQX010096688.1:25000-40903 GCA_015478945.1 Trachelipus rathkii
AGTGAACAAGTTGGAAGTACATGCTGAGGAATCGTTGATGAAAGTAGGAAATAAAGTTGGATAGAACAGAACTTTGCGGAACACCACCAATTAATGAGGAAAAGGGAGGAAGAGGTCACCTCCATCAACGATTTGCTGATGATACGAGCGATAGGAGAGAAAACTAGACAAGAGTAAGCAAGAGAAGGAGGAAACCCCAAGGAAGGGAGCTTAGGAGCAAGTGAAGCGTGCCAACCCGGTCAAAAGCTTTGGATATGTCAAGCCCACACGCGAAGGACTCCCCATGGTCACACTAAGGCGAAGACGCATAAATCAGTTTAGATAAGGAAAGTATATGTCAGCCAAGTTGACCTCCGAGGCGACGAAAGTTACTCTGATGAGTCTGAAGAAGGGAATGGAGAATACAGATGATCCAGGAAATGAGAGTTAAGAAGCGTTTCAAAGATCTTAGATAAATTACAAGTGAGCGCATAGGGCGATAGTTGTAAGGATCAGAGCGGCCCTTTTTTCGGGATCGGTGACATGTGCGCGCTTCAAGCACTGAGGAAAAGTATTAGTATTAAGACAGAGAGTTAGAGTTTGAACGAGGACAGCGCTATGCTCAGAAGCACATCTTCGAAAACACGGAAAGGAATCCAATCCGCTATTAGCCTTCCTGCGTTCAAAATAGATCTCAGGTATCCCATGGCAACAGCGATCATGTGTAATTCCAGAGTAAGACAAGGGAAACCGAGAGGCAAGAAGGAGTAGGAGTAGTGAGGGATGCCAGAAATCGTCCAGTAGAATTAGACTGAAAAAGGCCGAAGATATGATATATAAATATATATATATATTATATATATATATATATAATATATATATATATATATTATATATATATATATATATATATATATATATATATATATATATACGTCCTCCCAAGGAAGGACATACGGCCTGTCAGTGGGACCCATCGAGAAAGATCCTTGGGTTCCACGGGCCTAACGACTATTCCGCTAGCTGGCCAGGAATATCTCGGATGCCTGGAAGCTTTCCCATTAGTAGCAAGGCACACTACCAATGTACTCATTAACGTCTAAGTGAGATGAGGCTAGAGTTTATAGAGAATAGCTCACGTTCTCTCGCTCCACCCAGTCTTGAACCCGGGCCCTCTCGCTAGCCAAGCGAGTGCTCTACCATTGAGTAGGAGCGCAATATATTATATATATATATATAGTATATATATATATATACTATATATATTATATCTATATATATATATATATAATATATAATATATATATAGATATATATAAATATATATATATATTATATAATTATATATATAAAGGTTAGGTATTAGGAATGTTTTTTTCCGAAGAAAAGACATTTTCAGAGGGGAACTGATAGAAGTCTAAAATGTTAACAGTGCTATTGACAACACAGAGGCAAGTAATTCTCATTGTTAAAAGATCCATGGACGGAAACCAGGGGACACAATAAGAAATTTAGGAAGACGTGTAACCTTGACATACGAAAGCATTCTTTCAGCAATACAGTTGTTAATTTTTTGGAATGGTTGCCACAGCAGGTTGTTGAGTGCCATCAACTCTTTCGCCAGCATTAAGAAAGGGTAGATAGGTATATGGAGATTGCTTATACATAAGATTTTTGACTAAGCCTAGTTGGCTGGTTTTAAAACAAAAAAAAAAATCATAAAAAAAAAAAAAAATAGTTGTAGAACCCTAGCGACTCATACTTAATTCCTTTACTATTCAATTGCATCAGAGCACTTTCCTACTACATTCACCCAATATATACCTAACATATTAAACCTCGGACCTATACCTTGATCCAATGCACCAGGCCAACATATTCACAACGTGGACTCTCCTCACTCCACTGCATTACTATTCTATCTACATTACTTAAAATCCTTCTTTTACACAACTCTCAAACCTTCTACAATCTCTTAACTTCTTTCGATTCGCTACACAAAACCAAAATCCTAACCGCCATTTTCGATCAATTCTCGCATCAGTGCTAACACGTAACCCCTACTTTACAATCCAATCTTGTCATCACTCCATCCATACACAAATTCAAATAGCCAGAGACAAACATCCCTGCCTCACTCCACAGTTAATATGAAACCTATCGCTTTCACTCCATCTTAATTCTTATCCACTCACTATTGACATATTTATCTTTCGATCATTCGGAAGCCAACTCCAACACCATATTACTCACAACACCTGCCACAAACTTCCCTATTAATCCGCTATACGCCTTTTGCAATCTCATATACCTAAGATGGAATTGTATTTTTCTTCTTTCGCTATACGCGTGTTGCAAGTCCATAAAACTAAATACAATTTTTTCTTTCTTTCTCATATTGTTCAATGTGAAACTTTGATCTGCAGATCTTCTACATGTTCTAAAGCATTTGTTCTTTCACCCTCAGTCCCTCACGCACTCCTTCAAGCCAAATTATAGCATACTTCTTCTTACAAACTCAACTAATCTAATACATTTCTCCTTTACCGCCTTATAGTAATTGTCGTATTTACTGTTCTCCTCCAATCGGGTCGCCTATACATTCATAAAGCTGTTACACAACTTCTATAATCCAATCAATTCACAAATCTCACCTCCCAATTCTTGATAATTTCACCAGTAATTCCATCTATCCTGCTGGATTTACCCATTCTTTCAGCTTCTCCTCTCTCTACTCATAATGCCTCCTTCCCAAAATATATTTCTTCTTGCACAATCAAACTCACACACATTCACTATCCTCTCTTCATCACTGTCCATGTTATGCAGATTTTCGAAGTGTTCCCTCCAACTCTCCTAACATCCATTTCAACATTCATAAATATACCATCCCTATTCATTATTTTATGAAGATTCCCCTTAATCCTTTTCTTAATCTTTCGTTCTTTCTTCTAGAAGAATTTCCTATCCCCTTGCAAGTTTCTATTTATTCTCCTTCCAAACTGTTCACTCACCTTTTTTTTCTCTACATATTTAACTTTGTCTTCCTTTTTTCCTCCTTATATATATTTCGTACACCTTTCCTTCGAAATCTCAGCATTGGCTTTTAGCATATTCAACCACAAATTTTGGGACGCAATTCAAATCATTCACATCATCATTCACTTTGTGGCTTGCACAGTTAAAGAACAGTGCCTTTTTATGTTTCTCTCAATACCAAAATCTTTCGCTATCATAATTAAACAGGCATCATATCTTCGTAGAAAATTATCTATTGCGGCCAATTTGTCAAACCAGAGAACTCTTAATTTTTTTTTTTCAAAAATCAAAATCGAAATTACCTGATGCTCCTTTTAGAGATATATTCCTGATTTGTGCCATTTTAATGAAGGTATACACTTTCTTTGCGTCCTTAATGCTCTGAATATATATCTCTTAAAAACTTTACCTAAATATCAATTTCCATTTTAGAAAAGATTTCCAGTTTATTATACACAGACCTTTTAACACCGATATCTAACTATTTTTAAATTTTGGAAGCGTTAAAGCAGGAAGAGATGTTAACAACTTTAAATGTTAAAGCATAGGAGAACTTGATAACTGGCGACAGGCAGACAAACCTGTTATTGGAGTTCCTTAAGAGATACTTTGATACGATGAAGAAAGCTAATCAACTGCGTACGCGACATTTTCAAACATCTAATTCATATAATTATATGGAGGCAACATCAAAAATAATTGGTTTTAAACTTGTGAAAATTTAAAATGAAAGATATTAAAAGTAATAAATTTAATTAAATTCCATTCATTTATTAACTAAACATCCTTAAAGTCAACTCTTTGTATATTTCTTGTGAACCTATATTCATCGTGTCTTCATAAACGTGTTGATGTTTTGGAAGAGTATTGGGTGCCATCATTTTCTGCAGGAAAGTTCGACTCGATTTCGAATCCGATAATTCATGATATGAGAATAAAACAATGGTAGATAACAGGAAATATCTTCATTCAAATTCGATGATGCTTGTCATATATATTATATAATATATATATTATATATATATATATATATTATTATAATATATATATATAATATATATATATATATATATATATAATAATATATATATAATATATATAATATAGTATATATATATATATATATATAATATAATATATATATATATATATATTATAATATATGTATATATATAAATTAGGGTGTACGGAACTGAAATTTTCGTTCCGGCCGGAACCGGAATTAGCCGGAATTACAAAAAAAATTCCGGCCGGAATTCCGACCGGAACCGGAATTTCTAATGAACTTCCTTTAACTATAATGAAATGTAAAAAAATAAGTTCCTTATATAACTTTCATTATAATATCTTATATATATATTATTACTATATATCTTATATATATAGTATATATATATATATATATATATATATATAGTATATATATATATATAATATATATATATAATATATATATATATATATATATATATATATATATTATATAATATATTTTTGGATAAGAATTTATTCATTAGTGATTACAGATTGTCATAATAACTCACAAAATTGTTTAAAATGCCATAATTCGTCAAAGATTTTTTATTATTAATAATGGTTCACCTAAATACTATTAATAGAGTGTTAAACTTTCAACACAAGAAAAAACTAAAAAACTGGTAGTTCAGCCAAATATTTAATACACACGCGCCTTCATATAAACAGTGGAATCTCATCACACGAAGAGAATATCGAAGTCAAACAATTTGGATAATAAATAGGGAGATAAGAATACTGTATTTTCTAGAACACTGGACACCCAAAAATAGCGAAAGATCGAAGTCGTGAAACAAGTGAGTCTTGACAGGAAATTTCTTCCCAAAAGGAATTGTTAGCTGAACACTTTGGACAAATCACAGGTAATCTTCTCCAGAAAGATGAAATAACTTTTATTGTAATGAGTAACCAGCAAATCAAATCACGGAAGAGCAGGGACTGGCAAGAATTTTGTTGCCCATCCTTCAACTCAAAATATCTTATTCCTAGTAGAAATATTTTTTTTGTAAGAGATGATGTGCCACTTCATACAGATAAATTGATATCATCAGTATTCGAGAAGCTATCTATAGATAACTTCTCTTATCTATAGATAGCCTTATAAGGCTGACAGATATGTTTACTACAAGAATAAATGGATAGGCTAAATATCAAGAGTCATTTATTTCTTTAACTACTGACATTTGGACAGCCTCTTCAAATTATGGAAATATTTTCATATTGCAGTAAACAATATATAAAAAAATTTATATTATTAAGTCGAGAAATGTAAATTAATATAAGCTAGTCTCTCTAAATATAATTTATAAAATATGTAGATATAAATATAAAAAATGTAGATGAAGTATCATATATTTAATTTTGGATTTTAAATTTGAATTTAAATGAGTATCTTATTATAATTTGAGATGATTGAGTAACACTTATTTCATATATACTGTAGGTATGTAATACATTGTGTATGAATACTACATAAGGCTACATTATTTTTGTTAAAAGATGAGCTATGGGTTAATGTAAATAAATCCGCTCTCCAGTCAACTTTTTAATTATCAACGTACACTTAGTAATTCCGGTTCCGGCCGGAATTTTCAAAATTCCGGCCGGAACTAACCGGAAAAACCGGTAAAAAAATGTCAAATTCCGGCAGGACCGGAATTCCGGTACATGGGGTGACTTTGAACTAGTATATAAGTATATAGTATATATATATTATAATATATATATATTTATATATATCTATAATAATAAATTTAATATTAATTGGTATATATATAATTATATATAAATATATATATATATATAATATATAAATACTATATTAATAAAAGGTTGGTCAAGCTCGAAATTTCCCTCACTCTACTTTGGTTTTGACTGGAATACGTCTTGATTGTCCCTTCGTTTCTTCTTACTCTTCTTTTTTTTCTAATATCTACTATAGTATATTAATAGACATACTGCTATAATTATATAATATATAACAATATATAATATACTACATAAATATACAATGTGTACATACTAGCAAAAGTTACTTACTCTCTCTACTCTCTATTCTATATATCACTTCATCACTATATGATATCTATCTTATATCTTATATATATCTATATATCTTCATTTACTCTTAGGGGCATTCCTAGGTGTGAAAAGAACTTAATAAAACCTGAGGAATGAACTTACAGATGACGTTGTGGTGGTGTTGAAAGAAAGCAGGTCACAACTGAGAGAATAAATTGCAAATGTATGTCTGAGATGGTTGGCTCATTGTGGATCAAGGATTGAACACTGATCTCATGCTTCGTCTTTTGGTTTATAATCGCCGGTATTGTATAAGTCTGGACGAGTGTGTGTTGGGTCAACTCTCCGACCAGTCTGCGAGACCCTCGAAGACAAATTGCATTGAGTCCGTGCTGAACGAAATGTCTGCAAGTGAGCGTATACAATGTGAGTTTGGCAGAGGCCGCAGAATAAACGGTTCCATGCAATTCACGAGACGAATTCACGGTTTTGTATGGGGCGCTCAGGTTTGGCGGCCTCACTGGGCCAAGGGATGCTGATACCCCTTTCATTCGGACGATTTACCATCCAGTGAAGGGTCCCGTGCACGCTCCCATGAAGCTCTCCTATGGGTGGATGTCTTCTGTCTTGACGAGTTTTTCATAATAAGGTACAGCAGGGGCGGTAAAGGCTGGGCCTCTTTCTTTTTCAACATTCCTTGTCCCATATCTTCTTCCCTACTGTCTTCTTTTCTTTCGGATGCGTGTACGCCCGCTTACTCCCAATCTTCGTGAAAACAAGGTAGATAAATGAGAAAGAAAGTCACGAAGACATTACTATTATATCAGGGCGCCTCCTCCACTGATGCTTGCGATTTTTCAAGCCTTACGTACTTCCGTCTGCCATGCTTGTGAGCCTGTCTTCGTCGTTCTTCTTCTTCTGTACACTGACTCGAATTATTACTATATACACTATATATATATCTAGTATACTATATAATTATACTACTATATATATATTACTATATATTACTATATATTACTATATATTACTATATATTACTATATATTATATATATCATCTACTATTATATACATATCTTCTCCTACACATACTATATAAATATAATATTATTATATATATTTCGGGATGCACCGATCTCCGGCTCCGGCCCGGCTTGGCGGCGTCCGGCCTTTGTTTAAAGAATTCCTTCCGCTCCCGGCCGGAATCATACAAGCTCCGGCTTCTCGGCCGGAGACCTATATCTACAAAGGTAGTTTTTGAATAAAAAATTAGCTATAATTCATTTCTGAATGTCCAATAATTCGAAGATCATTCTATCTGGACATATCATAAATTGCATCATTTTAGAAGTCAACTGATCTATTCACAAACAAATTGTAGATAACAATTATTTAATATTCTTTGTTGTCTTGTGATAATACATTTAAGCATACACTCTTTTCATCTAATAACTATCTGATTAACACAAAATTCATATAATTCAATGCTCCAATATTCCCATATCTGCCACTCACTCCATTCCTAAACTGACTAATTATTTTGTATAAACATACTTAAAGGGTTTCTCCTGAAACTCCAAAATGACTAATCTCTACACAAAAATACACTTTCGAAATACTCTATCCTCTTAAACACATTTCGACCCATCATCAGACATCACCCGGTTACACCACTTAAATTGTTAATTAGACACTTTCACAACTACTACCCTGTCCTCCTACTATCTTCTCTGACTCTCAAATAGCTCCAAAAAATATTTTGCTAAAACTCTTCACTTTTTGATCCCCTTCCATTCTTTTTCTGAAAAATTTGTCACAGTTCGATAACTAAGTAATTTTTTAAAAAAAAATTCTTTAGCGGCAAGCTTCTGGAATTATGCCAGAAGCTCTTGCACTGCCCCACACTCAATTTTCTTAAAAAACCTAACTTCAAACTTAACTTTCTGCTGAACTTAGAAATTTTTTTGAACTTAAGAAAATTTTTTCAGAAAATGAAAGGAATCAAAAAGTAAAGTTTTACCAAATTATGATATAATCCTTAATCTTAAATTTTAAACAGGCTTTAAAAGTTTTAACAAACTAACATTTTAAACTAATATATAAATAATCATATATATGTATACATATATTATATACCTATATATCTCACTTTATCATATTATACTATATACTTATAACTTATATATATATATATTATATATATAATATATTATACTATATATATAATATATATATATATATTAATATATATTACTGTTTATATATACCTATATATATTCTTCATCTAACTTCAGATATTAATATATATATATTCTATAATATATATATATAAATTATAATAATATATATATATTTAATATAATATATTTTTTATAAAGTGCATGTACCAGCTGTTATCGATACTGTACTCTAGAGTATTCACAATAGAATTTTTTTGAGAAAATTAAATTATACGTTGCGTTAAACACAAAGTCAGCTGAAAGGAAATAACATAGCTTATGCATTGCTATTTAGGTAACCATTCCCTAATATTTAAAATCAAATGCTCTTACACATCATGATGCCATAGAAACAAGGAGCTGATCAGCTAGTGTTGGAGAAAGACGATTCTTTTTACTTGTATATAAATATTTCCTGCTTGGCTAAACATTATCTCGCTACAATAAACACTTGAAGCTGGATGCACCAGTAGATATTTTCCTAGCATAATTCAGCTGTAAGTATACAATGAGGATAAGAGCTTCTTCTTTCTGTCCACCATACACATCAATCACATTCCATCTCGACTATTCGTCTCATAAGTGGCTGCTGCAATAAATATTATTCCCACAGTAGTGATCATAGTAATTCTAAAATTCATTTGTTGCGTTTCTTTCTCTCCTACTGCTGCTTTTCACGTTACATTTAACTTCTTTTTCCTTTGATCTAGTTCCCACTTTGTTGATCTTGTATCTGAATCCTTTCCATTTTCTTCTGAACGATGTTCTTGTAAACATCTGCATCAATATGCACTTCCGTACAAATTGAAATGGTATTTCCTCTCTCATATACTGCCGTTCTCATTCCTTGCTAGATTCTTCATGTGAATGCTGTTGACACTGAATCATTTTCCGATCAATTCATTTTATTCACCATAATCTGAACTAATGGTAATATTCTTTCTTTAGCTCTTCTATAAAAAGTTTACTTCTTCATTTGAGCATTAAATTTTATTTTATTTCTGATCAGAATAATAATCAAAGGGAGCTTAATTTATATTGTGATTTAGAAGCTGTTGCCAATCAATACAGTTTCTTCTCTTTAATGGTAACAAAACGTTCAGTAACAGAATTTAAAAAGTTCATCTTTCATAGTTTTTAAACCGCTATCCTTCCAAGTTTTGCTAAATATTTTTACAATGCATAAACTGCAGGTATTAACAAAAGATAAATCTACATCATCATCACTCGCTCTTTCTTAGTTTAATTTCTTCAACATGGTTGTAAGCAACTCTAATTTATACTTCTCTCATTAGCTTCCCATGATTTGCAAACATATAAGATATCTAGATTGGTGTTCGAATTTGAAGAATATATCAGTAATTGCAATTTTATATTATATATATATATATATAAATAAGATATAATATATATATATATTAATATATATAATATATATAATATATATATATATAAATATATATTATATAAGATATATATACTGCAATTACCTATATATATATATATACTATATATATATATAAATATAATATATATAATAAATAAAATAAAATATATATATATATATATATAAACCATATATATATATATATTATATATATATATATATATATATAATACAGGTGAAGTGTCAAAAATCCTCTCGTACAATCTCGGAGGCTTGATAGGCAACTAAAGGAACATCTTAAGTTAAATAAGCTATGTGTATGAACGCTGTCGTTTCAAAGTTTACGGATGATGTATTAAGTATAACCACTGTGTTGTTGTTGACGTCAGTCGTTACTCGTACCGAGAGTTTTGGTATTCTACATAGTTATTATGTGCGCGTGCGTACATCTGTGTACTCCGAGGGTTGATAAGTTAACAATAAGGATATTTTGTAAAACAACGTATGTGTTTTGACGCAAGGTTTTGTGAAAGCATAACAGTTGTAGCTGTTATGAAAAGTCATCTTTATTGGGTAAAAGTAAGGAGGTGTTTCACAGAGTGCTGCCCTGTACCTGAATTACATTCGTTTACATACTCGCGCGTGCCACTGCCTGGTCGGACTTCTACCCGACTGCCCATCCACTGTGTCTGATCTGGATCAAAACGCAGTGAATATCGCTGAATCAGTTCTCTCTGTGTTGACTGGGTTAATGTAAACAACACACTCTTCACATGCCCCAAAAGAAAATATATCTAGGGGCGTCGAGGTCGGGCGATTCTCTTGCAGGCCACGCAATCAGGTCCCCTCTCCTATCCATTTGTCCAGTCGTTAAGACTCTGTTCAGATGCGCCCTTACTTGGTGGCTGAAGTGCGAGTGCGCTGGAGCGAAATCATGTTGGAGCCACATGTCTCTGCGGGTCGCAAGGGGTATGTCGTCCATGAGCTGCGGAAGCGTGTTCTGGAAGAGTTGCAGGTACGCATGTCCATCCAAACGGTGTGGAATGATGACAGGTCCCAGCAGATAATCCCCAAGAATTCCACCCCAATGTTACGTGTAAATTTTCGCCTGGTCGAACTCTGTATGAACATTGCGTGCGGATTGTCCTCGTCCCATATGTGGCTTTTTCTGCTGTTGAAGTAGCCATCACGTGTGAAGCGCGCCTCATCGGTAAACAAGACATGTGCAGGAAAGGCAGATTATTCGATGCTCCGTTGCAGAACCACCCGGGCAATTGCACACGGGGTGCGAAGTCGTTCGGCCCAAGTCCTTGTACTTTCTGTAGATGGTATGCATGGAGGCTTTGCTCTTGCAAGACCCGAACCTCAGGCGACTGATTTGCACCCATGGCATGTTGGGGCCCACCAAGGCGTGTGTGCTCAGTCGATACGGTCGTGCGACTCTCTCAAAGCACTTCTCTCAAACGCAAAGCGAGTCCCTCGTTCATACCGGTCGTCCACTCAAGGGACGGCGACAAGGTCCCATTAATTGCGAAGGCGCTGAGAAGGCGAGCAAACATTATGTGGGGGGTAAATTTTTGTTGTGAACCGTTCCGGTCATGAGCGTGCGCTTCTTCGTGCATTCCGTTTTGATACAACATCCGTACATTAGTCATGTCGGTTAAACTCGTGAAGAGTGTAGTGATCCATTTCGTAATCGATTCCTACACTGTACTGAATCAGCGATGAATTGGGCAAGGTAAAGGTATTGCCACGTCTTTCCGAAGGACGTTAAGCGGTACACAACATGTACCCACGCACAAACACATTAAAATTGAGTAACCTAAATCGTCGGTAACTTACATGCGACGCGTCACACAACATAGAACTAGTGTACCCTCATTGTCCCGTAACTTTGAAAGGAAGCGTCATACAACATACGGTTATTTAACAATAATGTTCCTTATCGTTTGCTCTATCAGGCCTCCGAGTGTGTCGCAGAGGTTTTGAATCACCCTGCATATATTATATATAATATATATATATATATTATATATATATAATATATAGTATATTATATATACATATATATATATTTTGTGTTCATATATCAATATCTACATGTATATTATAATAAATATATATATAAATATATAATCAAGGTAGTATATAATAGAAATTTCATTCTCCGGCCGGAGACTCCGGCCTCCGCGGATAAAATTTTCATTCTCTCCGGCCTCCGCGCTCTCCCGGCCTTCCGGCCAAAAGTACTCTCCGGTCACTCACTAATATTATATATATATATATATATATTATATAATATATATATAATATATATATATATATATATATTATAATATATTAATATATATATATAAATATATAATAATATAGCCTATATATTAGTGATGTGCCAGAACTGATCGTTGGCGCAATACCAATACCAATACCTTTGCTAAACTTAACCAATACCAAACTGGAATTTCAGCAAATACAAATACCAATACTTCCCTATTAATTGTTATACTGTAAATTGTTATGGTATACTTATTTATAATTCATCCCCTCTTTTTGCAGTTTCCTCCAAGAGCTTCTTGCATATTGTTATCTTTGCCCTTTTTTTTTTTTTTTTTTTACAAATTACAAGGACTTAACAGTATTGACACATTTGACCAATACCAATACCTGTGCTAAATGCCAATAAATACCCTTTAGGAGCCAATACCAATACCCGGAAAAACGGCCAATACTGGCCAATACCAATACACATGACTTTGGCACATCCCTATAATATATATATATTATATTTATATATATATATATATATATATATATAATATAGTATATAGTAAATTATATTTATATACTATATATATAATATATAATGATATATTATATATATATAATATATATATGCTATATTAGGGATGTGCCAAAAAGTATTGGTATTGGTATTGGCCAGTATTGGCCATTTTTCTGAGTATTGGTATTGGCTCCTAAAGAGTTGGCATTTGAGCAGGCTGAAGGTTTTGGTATTGGTATGGTCAAAAGTGGTCAATACTGTTAAGTCCTTGTAATGTGTAAAAAAAAAAAAAAGGGCAAAGTAAAAAAATATGCTGATGCTCTTGAAACTGCCTTTCGAGAAGTTTATAAAATATAATATATCTAGCTTACATAAAAGTGTACAATATAACAAGTTAATAGGAAGTATTGGTATTGGGTATTGGTATTTGCTGAAATTCCAGTATTGGTATTGGCAGTAGCATCAATAAGAGTATTGGTATTGGCCAACGATTCAGTTCTGGCACATCACTAATATATAGGCTATATATATATATATATATATATATATATATATATATAATTCAATATATATTATATATATATATTATATATATAATATATATATATATATATATATAATATATATAATATATATATTATATATATACGGTATATATTATAAAATATAATAATATATTATATAATATATATAATAATTATATATAATATATATATATATATATATATATATAATATATATATATATAATACTATATATATATATATATATATATAGGATCATTAGAAAAATAAGAATAAGTAAGAATTAATATGAGGTGCAGCATAATGTGTAGTGTTGTGTTTTTATGTAATAAGTTTTAATTTTGATGTAGAAAATGTAAAAGTGATTATGCTACTGTTGTTGATAATTATTACTGGTGCACATACAAGCACAATATAATGAACATGGGCAAAGGTTATCATTTAAATATGTAGGTATGTTCCTAACCAAATGAAACTAACTCCTCCACACTTAGCTACCTAACCAAACCAACCTACCTAACTAACTTAACCTACTTAACTCTAATCTAACCTATTGTAAGGAAACCTAACCTAACTCTAATTAATTAATATATCATAATGAAACATAATCATGTCTATTGTAACAAAAAGTAATCAAACTTTAAATGATCAAAATGGTATCTTTTACTTCTCTCTCTTTTCCTTGTATATTGTCCATTTTGGGGGGGGAAAAAAAAAAAATAAAATGGATTTCCACAGTAATTTTTAAACTTTTATTCCTTAGATTTTTATTTTTGTATTTACTAATTTTTTCCTTTTCATAAAATACCATTTTCTTTATTATTCATTTTTTAGGGTGACTAAATTAAACTGATTTCATACGGTTCACAGTTGTGGAGGCTACATTAAAGGTATGTTTTTTTTTATATATATAGCTATATATATATATATTATTATATATATATTATATATAATATATTATATATATATATATATATATAAATATAATATATATATATAATAAAATATATATAAATCTATATATATAATATTATATATATATATATATATATATATATATATATATATATATACGACCGTATTTTATATGTATTTCATAAGTTTATAATCTTTATCTGATACAGATATTATATATTATAGTATTATTATATTATATTATTATTATTATTATTATGATTATATTATTATTATTATAGTAGTATAGTAGTAGTATTAAGTAGTATAAGTGGTAATACTCACTGGTTTCCATATTATTTTATTTATTTATTCTTGGTATATTATCACACTTGTTGATTTTAAGTATATATATATATAATTAATATATATATGTATATTATATACTATATATAGATATATATATATATATATATATATATATATATAGATATAAAATATATATATAATACCGTATATAAATATAATATATATATATATTATCTATTATTTATATATAATATATATATCTAATATAATATATATATATATAATATATATATATTATATAATATATATATATATATATATCATTATATATATATTTATCGATATATTACTACTATATTATATATATATAATACGATATAATATATAATTATATATAATATCATAATATATATATATATAATATTATATATATATAATATATATATATATAATATATATACTTCTTCTCACCCCTGGACCACCCATCATGGGGAGGCCACAACCTCGTTCATGGTACCTCCCCGACCACTGTCTCCTCCAGAGATCCTCCAGGGATGTTATGTTCCATGTTGTTCTATGTTAGTTAAACAAGAGAGAAAGAAGTGGGATGTGTCTTCCGGAACCTGATTACAGTTTTGACAGGTGTTTGTGGTGGTTTGGTTAAGGTTGAATCTTGTGTTGTATATTGTAATTTAGGGTGGTGGATGCATCTTAGTTAGCAAGGCATGACTGACTGATCTTTGGTAGTGAAGTTGAATTTCTGGTGCTTATTTCTGGTCTGTTTGTTGTAAAATGTGTTGGTGATCTGGTCTTAAGCGGTTTTCTTTTTAGTGACGTGTGGATTTTGTTGGTGTATGTTGTTGTTGGTTTGGTGAAGGTGGAATGTTGTTCAGAATTTGTTTTGTAATATAAGAGCTGGTGAAGATAGAAGTTGTTTGAGTGTGGTGGGTGGGGTTAGAAAGTGCAATGTGGCATGGGTGGTTGGTTTCGGTTTTGGAAAAGAATTGTGTGCCCATCATGTCCAGGTGTGTGTCTATGTGTGTAGAATTTTGTTTTTTTCATGTAGATGTGTGGTTATTAATGTGCATCCTTTTAATGATTGTTAAGCTTTGTTTTTTCGTTTGGAGTTTTTTGGTTATTTTTTAGTCAATAGTTTCGTGTGCCAAGTTGGAGAAGAGTCCAAGTTTAGAGTCGGCCTGATTGTATTTGTTTGTATATGGTGGTGGATGTTGTTTATTGTTTTGTGAAGTCTATTGCCAGCGGGGTTCTAATATGTTCTGTTTCCTGTTTCAGATAAATTAATGTTGTTTGTTTGTTTTGTGAAGGTGAGATACGTGTCATGTTACTCCAAGGATGTTTGGGAGTTTTGTAAAAGGCGTAAGCAGTTACGGTAGCCTTTGGGGAGAGGGCATCCAAGTTGCGGTCTGGTGTGATTAATGGTAATCTGAATATTGTGTGTGAGCAGCATGTTTTTGTTACCCATGTGATTTGAAGTTGGCTTGATGTATTGTGTGTTCAGGTTTGTGGCTGTGTTGGTTCTGGTGTGTAGTGGCGATGGTGATGTCATCTGCGTAGGTTAAGCTTTTTGAGAGGAGAAAGAGAAGAGAGAGAGAGAGAGAGAGAGAGAGAGAGAGAGAGAGAGAGAGAGAGAGAGATAGAAGAGAAGGAGAGAGAGAGAGAGAGTAGAGAGAGAGCGAGAGAGAGAGAGAGG
>JABUQX010096689.1:0-17934 GCA_015478945.1 Trachelipus rathkii
TCCAATTTCCGAATGTGCGCATATTGAGGTTGTCGTACGACGAAATATGGAGAATTTTTGAAAAAAATCACAACTGCGGCTCATTGAGTAATAAAATCGTCGAAGCTTTTCCGAATTTGACCGACTTAGAAATCAGAATAAATCATGATGCCTCCGTTGAAAACTGCGAAATGATATTAGATAATGAAAACCAAGCCTTTTTAAAAAATTTGGTAGAATTAAAAATCGATTTTTCAGATATTTTATTCAATATTTGTCGCGTCTCTCCAAATCTGGAAAGGGTCGTAATATTTTTCAGAGGGGAACGTTTCAACGTTTGCAAACTTTTTAATTTTTTGAACCTTACTCGTTCTTTAAAAAGAGGATTAGAATTTAATTTTGATCGCTACGTAACGTTTGAACGAAGTACCTTTAGGTACTTTAACGAATGCCGTAACCCCGCGCACAGAATAAATATCGACCAGCTGTTCAAAACGATTACGTTGACTATGAACGACGTTTACAGGAATTCACTCATTCGGTGGAATATAAAGCAGTACGATCTCTTCGAGGCGGCTCGTTTGCCAGATCATCTTGAATCGATCGATAGCCCTAAATACAAAGAAGAAAGAGAAAAGAATTTCTACGAGAGTCAATTATGGTTGAAAGACGATATCTGTTTTTTTGAACCGAGTTCTTTTTTTAAGTTATTAGAGCGGTTTCTAGACCCCAAACCAAAAACATTTCATTTGGTGTGTTTCTATATCGATAATCATGATTTTCTTAACAACATTTTCAAAGCTGTCCGACGTATACAATCGGAAATGATGAAATAAATTTAGAAATTTTATTATGTCTTTTCATATAGGCCTGTGTTTGCGGTAGCGCATATGGAAAACTTTCTGATCTATAAAAATTGTATTATTATTATTATTGACTTTTTATTTATTTATTTATTTATTTATTTATTTATTTATTTATTTAAAGGAATAAAGTTTGCTATTGATTAACGTGTATTTATCTCAACCCGTTGTTTTATATACGTCGTAGGTCTAAGTGCATAAATTTAAAAAGTCTAAAAAAATATTTCAAAATTTTTTTTCAGTCATTTAGAAATATTTTACTTTTTTTATTTTAAATAAAAAGCATTGATAAACAAAAAATTTAATTAATTCGTTTTTTTCTATATTTGGAATATAAAAGGGATCGTGTCTTTACGTAAGTCGCGCGAAACGTTAATACTACACGGCACATCAGCACCCGAGAATTTAAAGAATGATTGTTTTTTGGTGAAGAAAATACTGCGCGACTTAATCCTTTTTTTTATTAAACCCGAAATAGACAACGACGAAAAACTCAAAATGGATCGGAAAGTCAAAAATCTGCAAGATCTGGCGATGACGGTCATCTTAGAAACACGATCTTTTCAAGATGCTGCCTGTAGTAGCGGATCGGATTCGAAAAGATCGTCCTCGGTGAATCATTTACTTTTTGATTTGATTCTGAATCGAATGACCGAAAAACACGGAGCGAAGGAATTAAATTTTAACCCGATATTATCGCTATTCGGCTCGGGCGACGACCAAAAAACCTCGGCGACCTATCTGGACTTTCTCGAAAACGCGACGAAAAATCCGTACAAGACGACCGAAGCGATAACCCTCGCGGTGACCGAATATATGGTCGTGGGCGCAGAGAGTTTTGCCGATGTCGTTCCCGCTATGACTGTCAGAACCCCCGAAGTTATTAGGACGATGAGTACCGAATACGAACGTATGAAAGCTTTGACTTTTTATTTAGATCGGTGCGAAACCTTTTTAAAATTAACGGACTCGATGAAAAAAAAACGATATTGGCCTTTGGTTCGCATCGAGAAGCTAGAAATAGTTAATACTGGTACTGACCGTCTTGCCCACGACTACTTTCTGGAGATGATGAAAAATATTTCGATCATATTTCCAAATATAAACTCACTAAAACTAACGTGCAAATGTCGCCGCGAGAGGACGTCTGGATTAGACCTTATCGAAATGTGTAAGAAAAGGGGCCCCCCTCTTATTTTGAGACGGTCGGCGAAAGCTTCGGTTAGCAAAAACGATTCAGAGTTTTTAAGAGTAGATAAAAAAATCGTCAAATTTGATTTCTCTAGCAAAATGCGGAAGCTCCGTATTGCACCGTTAAACCAATTAACTACGTTAACCGTGGATTATAACGACATCGAGGAAATTATCGAAATCTCATCGATGTTTAATTTACAAAAAATCGGAATTCGTTTAACCCATAGGCACCCATCCACCGTTGTTAGCGACGATCGGGTAAGATTATTGGCTGCAAAAACGAGGGTAAATACGCTAGAATTGATTTTCAGTTTCTCGTCGGAGGAAGAACTATTTCCCTGCTACGACTATTTTATGTCGGAAGATACTTTCAGTAAATGCGACAATTGTTTTAACCAAAATTTAAATAATTTAGTAGTGGTTGTTGAAATTGAAAATAGAAGAATGATCGAATGGGAAATCAGAGAAGCCCCGCGGCAATTCGAAAATTGCGTAACATTTTCAGAGGGAGAAGGAGAAGGAGAAGGAGAAGCAGCAGCAGCAGCAGCAGCGGGTAATAGAGCATTATTAGAAATGTTGGAACTCAATTTTCGGAAACTTCTGACGAAAGATCGTGATGAAAGAAACAAAATCGAAATACCATTTTGTCTCTCGTGCAAAGGCATTTACGCGGTTATTTTTCTCTTTATGCGCCAGACTATGAAGGGCAGTGCGCAAATATGCCATTTACATTCGAGTGTATCTTGGCTAAGTGAAATGGAAAAGAAAATTATCGATTCCTGGGATACGAACGTTTTTAGAAACCGATTACAAAAGAGTATTGGAAAGATCGACGGTTCCTTGGAATTGAATTTACGCAGCGTTTGTCAATTTAATGCTATCCTTCAAAGAAACCAAAATTTACATACCCTTTCTCCATTCCGATTTCCGAATGTGCGTATCTTGAGAATGTCGTACGACGACATATGGAGAATTTTTGAAGAATATCGCATCTGTGGCTCATTGAGTAATAAAATCGTCGAAGCCTTTCCGAATTTGACCGAATTAGAAATCCTGATAAAGAATCATATACCTTCGTCAGTCGGAAACTGCGAAATGATATCTGATATTGAAAATAAAGCTGTTTTTAAAAATTTGGTAGAATTAAAAATCGATTTTTCGGATGTCTTATATGATATTTGTCGCGTCTCTCCAAAACTGGAAAAGGTCGTAATATTTTTCAAATGGGAACGTTTCGATGTTTGCAAAGTTTATAATATTTTGAACATTACTCGTTCTTTAAAGAGAGGAATAGAATTTAATTTTGATCGATACGTAGCGTACGGACGAAGAAGCTCGTTTAAGCGCTTTAATAGATGCCTTAATCCGGAGCACTTAACAGATATCGACCAACTGTTCAAAAGGATCATGGTGACTATGAACGATATGCGCGGAAATTCAATCATTAGGTGGAACATAAAGGAACATAAAGCAATATACTCTCTCACCGACGGGTTGTTTGCCAGCTAATCTTGAATCGATCGATTGCCGTAAATACGAGGCCGAAAGAGAAAAAAATTTATTTCAGAGTCCATTATGGTTGAAAGACGATATCTATTTTTTTGAACCGAGTTCTTTTTTTAAGTTATTAGAACGATTTCTACTTCTTACCAAGCCAATAACATTTCATTTGGCTTTTTCCCGTGTTGATAATCATGAATTTCTCAACAACATTTTTGAAGCTGTTCGACGTATACAATGGAGAACTTTAAAATAAATTAAAAAATTGTTGTTGTTTTTTATATAAAGGTTTTTTGATTGGTACATATGGAAAAATTTCCGATCTCTGAAAATTATATAATTAAATATTTTATTTTAAGGAATAAAAATTTGTATTAATTATCGTATTTTATTTAAACCCGTCGTAGCTAGTAAAAACATTATTCTTAGAATAAATCATAATTCAAAATTTATGTTTAAATTGAACCGATTATGACGTCACATAGTGACGCCTCTTCGGGAACCAATATAGGTCAAAGGTCTTTGTGCAAATTCTGACAAATAATTTCGACTTAAAAAAAATTTGTGAATAATTTTTTGGGGGAATTTTAAGATTTTAACACTTAGATCTCCGTGGGTTCCTTTCAGTAATTCTTTTTAATTTAGTCTCCCATAAAATACCGGTTTTCTTCATTAAATCATTTTTTAGGGTGAACTAAAATTTTAACAATAATTTCTTGGAAATAGTATAAATTGTGAGAAAGATTTGCAAAGCGGCTGAAAGCTTTCGAGTACCATTTTGTAAGCTTAAAGTATCTTCCAAGACCGATTATGACGTATATAGTGAGCTCATCGGGTGACTAATATGAGCGAAGTTCTGAGTCATTCGAAACTTAAAATTTTTGTTGTGAATTATTATTATTATTTTTTCATCGAATTTTTTTAGAGTTTCGTGCACTTTAAGTCTTCGACTTAAATAATCAGTTTCCCTTCGCTGACGTCAGCTAGATCGGTTGAAGGCGATAGTGTCCCTAAAACAGGTGTCCGCGCGAGCACGTAGGTCGTTTTTCGGTTCCCCCTTCGAAAAGTACTATAATATATGTTCGCCTTATCGGAATCGCAAGAAGGTTTCTCTGGCTGAACCGCTTTTCGAGTACAGATTTTTGTTAAGCTTATTAAAGTATTCTTCAAACGATTATGACGTTCCATATAGTGACGCTCACGGGAACTAATTATAACTTGATAGTTCTAACGTGCAAATTCCGAACTAAAATTTTTTTTGTGAATTGATTCATTATTTTTTTTCATGAAATTTTTTTAGGATTTTCGCACTTAGGCCTTCGGCCTATATCAGTTCCCCTGTCGTCATATAATGGGTTGAAGCGATAGTTTTATCCTAAAAAGGTGTCGCGCGACACGTTAGGTCGTTTTTCGGTTACCTTCGAAAAGTCACTATAAAATAGTGTCGCCTTACGGAATCGCAAAAGCGGCTGATCGCTTTCGAGTACCATTTTGTTAAGCTTTAAAAGTATCTCAAACGATTATGAGTCATATAGTGGAAGCCTCTCCAAATATTATTAGATGACCCTTAATTCGAAACTTTAAATTTTTTTTTGTGAATTTAATTATTATTATTTTTTTCATGAATTTTTTTAGATTTTCGACTTAGGCTTTCGACGCTATATCAGTCTCCCTCGACTCTATATCGGGTTGAAGCGATAGTTTATTCCTAAAAGGTGTCGCGCGAGCACGTAGGTCGTTTTTCGGTTGCCCTTCGAAAAGTCACTATATCATAGTGTCCGCTTCCGGGAATCGCAAAAGCGGCTGGACGCTTTCGAGTACATTTTGTAGCTTAAAGTACTCAACGATTTATGAACTCAATAGTGACGCTATCGGGAACTAATAAAGTCGAAGTTTCTAAGTGCAAATTCCGTAAATTAAATGTTTTTTTGTGAATTATTATATTATTTTATTCATGACTTTTTTTAGATTTTCGCACTTAGGCCGACCTATATCAGTTTCCTTCCTGACGTCACTATAATCGGTTGAAAGCGATTAGTTTTATCCTGAAAAAAGGTTCGCGCGAGCACGTTAGTCGTTTTTCGGGTTCCCTCGAAAAGTCACTATAATATAATGTCGCCTTACGGGAATCGCAAAAGCGCTGAACGCTTTTCGAGTACTCATTTTGTTAAGCTTAAAGTATCTTCGAACCGATTATGACGTCATATAGTGACGCCTCATTGGGAACTAATATAAGTCGAAGTTCTAAGTGCAATTCCGAACTTAAATTTTTTTTTGTGAATTTTATATTAATTTTTTCATGAATTTTTTAGATTTTCGCACTTAGGCCTGCTATATCAGTTCCCCTCCTGACGTCACTATATCGGGTTGGAAGCGATAGTTTATCCCTAAAAAAGGTGCGCGCGAGCACGTTAGGTCGTTTTTCGGGTCCTTCGAAGTCACTATATAATATTAGTGGTCGCTTACGGGAATGCACAAGGCGGCTGAACGCTTCGAGTAGCCACCCGCACTTTTTTGTTAAGCTTAAAGTATCTTCAACCGATTATGAACGTATAAGTGACGCTTATCGGAAACCTAATATTAAGCGAAGTTCTAGTGCAAATTTCGCGATACTTAAATTTTTTTTTTGTGATTATTATATTATTTTTTATGAATTTTTTAGATTTCGGCCCTTAGACCTTTCGACTATATCAGTCCCTCCGACGACACATATCGGTGAAAGCGATAGTTTTTCCCTAAAAAGGGTCGCCGCGAGGCACGTTAGGTTCGTTTTTTCGGTTCCTTCGAGAAATCCTATATAATAGTGTCGCTTACGGAATCGCAAAGCGGCTGAGCGATTTCGGAGTACCATTTTGTTAAGCTGAAAGTATCTTCAAACCGATTATGACGTCATATCGTGACGCCTCATCGGGAACTAATATGAGTCGAAGTTCTAAGTGCAAATTCCGAAACTTAAATGTTTTTTTTGTGAATTATTATTTATTATTTTTTCTGAATTTTTTAGATATTTTCGCACTATGGCCTCGACTTATATAGTTCTCCTGGACGTCACTATATGCGGGTTGAAGCGATGTTTTAATCCTAAAAAGGTGTCGCGCGAGCACGTTAGGTCGTTTTCGGTTCCCTCGAAAAGTCAATATAATATATGTGTCCGCTTACGGGAATCGCAAAGCGGCTGAAGCGCCTTTCGAGTACCCATTTTGTTAAGCTTAAAGTAATCTCAACGATTTATGACGTCATATAGTGACGCCTCATCCGGAACTAATATAAGTCGAAGTTCTAAGGGCAAATTCCGAAACTTAAATTTTTTTTTGTGAATTATTATTGATTATCTTTTCTGAATTTTTTTAGATTTTTCGCACATTTAGGCCTCGACGTATATCTCAGTTCCCTTCCTGACGTCACGATATCGGGTTGAAGCGATAGTTTTTATCCCTAAAAAAGGTGTCGCGCGGAGCACGTTAGGTCGTTTTTCGGTTACCTTCGAAAGTCCCTATAGATAGTAGTCGCCTTACGGGAATCGGAAAAGCGGCTGAACGCTTTCGAGTACCATTTTTGTTAAGCTTAAAGTATATTCAAACCGATTATGACGTCATTAGTGACGCCTCATCGGGAACTAATATTAGTCGAAGTTCTAAGTGCAAATTCCGAAACTTAATTTTTTTTGTTGATTATTATTATATTATTTTCTTCATGAATTTTTTAGATTTTCGCACTTAGGCTTTCGACTTATATCAGTCCCTTCCTGACGCCACTATATCGGGTTGAAGCGATATTTTTATATCCCTAAAAGGTGTCGCGCGAGCACGTTAGGTCGTTTTCGGTTCCCTCGAAAAGTCACTATATAATAGTGTCGCCTGCGAATCGCAAAAGCGGCTGAACGCTTTCGAGTACCATTTGTTAAGCTTAAAGATATCTCAAACGATTTATGAGTCATATAAGTGACGCTCATGGCTAATATAGGTCGAAGTTCTAAGTGCAATTCCGAAACTTAATTTTTTTTGTGAATTATTATACTATTATTTTTTCATGAATTTTTTTACAATTTCGCACTTAGGCCTTCGACCTATATTAGTTCCCATCCTGACGTCACTATATCGGTTTGAAGCGATAGTTTATCCCTAAAAAAGGTGTCGCGCCGAGCACGTTAGGTCGTTTTCGGTTCCCTTCGAAACTCACTATTATCATATCCTCAGTGTGCGCCTTACGGAATCGCAAAAGCGGCTGAACGCTTCCGAGTACCATTTTGTTAAGCTTAAAGTATTTTCAAACCGATTATGACGTCCAATATGTGACGCTCATGGGAACTAATATAAGTCGAAGTTATAAGTGCAAATTCCGAACTTAAATTTTTTTTTTGGTGAATTATTATTAGTATTTTTTTCATGAATTTTTTTTTAGATTTTCGCACTTAGGCTTTCGACCTATATCAGTTTCCTTCCTGACGTCACTATATGGGTTGAAGTGATAGTTTATCCCTAAAAAGTGTCGCGCGAGCACGTTAGGTTTTTCGGGTCCCTTCGAAAAGTCACTATATATAGTGTCCTTACGCGAATCGCAAAAGCGGCTGAACGCTTCCGAGTACCATTTTGTTAAGCTTAAAGTATCTTCGAACCGATTATGACGTCATATAGTGAGGCCTGATCGGGAACTGATATAAGTCGTAAGTTCTAAAGTGCAAACTCCCGAAAGACTTAATTTTTTTTTGTGAACTATTAATTATTATTTTTTCATGAAATTTTTTTAGATGAACTTAGGCCTTCGACCTATATCAGTTTCCTTCCTGAGTCACTATAATCGGGTGAAAGCGATAGTCTTATCCCTAAATAAAGGTGTCGCGCGAGCCGTTAGGTGCTCGTTTTCGGTTTCTTTCGAAAAACGTCACTATAATACTAGGTCGCCTTACGGAAGTCGCAAAAGCGGCTGAACGTTTTCGAGTACCATTTTGCTTAAAGTATCTTCAAAACGATTATGACGTCATATAGTGACGCCTTATCGGGAACTCAATATAAGCTCGAAGTTCTAAGTGCAAATCCGAAAACCTTAAATTACACTTTGATTGTGATTAATTATTATTATTTTTTCATGATTTTTTATTTTTTGCACTTAGGCCTTCGACCTATATCAGTTCCTTCATGACGTCACTATATCCGGGTTGAAGCGATAGTTTTATCCCAAAAAAGGTGTCGCGCGAGCACGTTCGGTCGTTTTTCGGTTCCCTTCGAAAAGTCATTATAATATAGTGTCGCCTTACGGAAATCGCAAAAGCGGCTGAACGCTTTCGGGTACCATTTGTTAAGCCTAAAGTATCTTCAAACCGATTATGGCGTAATATAGTGACGCCTCATCGGGAACTAATAAAATTCGAAGTTCTAAGTGCAAATTCGAAACTTAAATTTTTTTTTGGATGATTTATTAATTATTTTCTTCTGAATTTTTTTTAGATTTTCCGCACTTAAGGCTCGACCTATATCAGCGTTCCCCTCCCTGAGTCATATATCGGGTTAGCGATAGTTTATCGCTAAAAAAAGGTGTCGCGCGAGCACGTTTAGGTCGTTTTTCGGTTACCTTCGAAAGTTCACTATAATTTAGTGTCGCCTTACGGGAATCGCAAAAGCGGCTGAACGCTTCGAGTACCATTTTGTTAAGCTAAAACTTCCAACCGATTATGACGTCATATAGTGACGCCTTATCGGGAACTAATATAGTCGAAGTTCTAAGTGCAAATTCGGAAACTTAAATTTTTTTTGTGAATTATTATTAAATTTTTTTTATGAATTTTTTTTAGATTTTCGCGCTTAGACCTTCGACTTATATCAGTTCCTTCGAAACGTCACTATATCGGGGTTGAAGCGATAGTTTATCCCTAAAAAGTGTCGCGCGAGCACGTTAGGGTCGTTTTCGGTTCCCTTCGAAAAGTCACTATATACATGGTGTCTGCTTAACGGGAATCGCAACAAGCGGCTGAACGCTTTCGAGTACCATTTTGTTAATCTTAAAGTATCTTCAAACCGATTATGACGTCATATAAAGACGCCTCATCGGGAACTAATTTAAGTCGAAGTTCTAAGTGCAAATTCCGAAACTTTTTTATTTTTTTGTGAATTATATTATTATTTTTCATGAATTTTTTCGATTTCGCCTTAGGCTCACTTATATCAGTTCCCTTTCTGACGTCACTATATCGGGTTGAAACGAGCGATAGTTTATCCCTAAAAGGTGTCACGCGCGCAGCACGTAGGTCGTTTTTCGGTTCCATTCGCAAGTCACTATAGATCTATGGGTCGCCTTACGGGGAATCGCAAGAGCGGCTGAACGCTTTCGAGTTCCATTTTGTTAAGCTTAAAGTATCTTCAAACCGATATGAGTCATATAGTCGACGCCTCAATCGGAACTATATAAGTCGAAGTTTAAGTGCAAATTCCGAACTTAAACTTTTTTTGTGATTAATAGTTATTATTTTTTCAGAATTTTTTTAGATTTCGCACTTAGGCCTTCGACCTATATCAGTTCCCTTACTGACGTCACTATATCGGGTTTAAGCGATAGGTTTATCCCTAAAAAGGGTGTCGCGCGAGCACGTTATGTCGTTTTTCGGTTACGCTTGCGTAAGTCACTATAATATAGTGTTGCGCTTACGGAATCGCAAAAGCGGCTGAAAGCTTTCGAGTACCAAATTTGGTTAAGCTTAAAGTATCTTCAAACCGATTATGACGTCATATAGTGGCCCCTCATCGGGAACTAATATAAGTCGAAGTTCGACAGTGCACATTCCGAAACTTAAATTTTTTTGTGTGAATTAAAAATACTTATTTTCATGAATTTTTTTAGATTTCGCACTTAGGCCTTCGACCTATATCAGTTCCCTCCTGACGTCACTATATTGGGTGAAGGCGCATAGTTAGTCCTAAAAAGGTTGTCGCGCGGAGCACGTTAGGTCTGTTTTCGGTTCCTTCGGAAAAGAGTCACAGATAATGTAGTGTTCCGCATTACGGGAATCTGCAAAAGCGGCTGAACTGCTTTCGAGTACGCATTTGTTAAGCTAAAGTATCTTCAATCCGATTATGACGTCAAATAGTGACGCCTCATCGGGAACTAATATAAGTCGAAGTTCTCAGTGCAAATTGCGAAACTTAAATTTTTTTTTGTGAATTATTTTGATTATTTTTTTCATGAAGTTTTTTAGATTTTTTCGCACCTTAGGCCTCGACCTATATCAGTTCCTTCCTGCGCACTATATCGGGTGAGCGAGTTTATCCCTAAAAAAGGTGTCGCCGCGAGCACGTTAGGTCGTTTTTTTCGGTTCCCCTCGAAGTCACTATAATATACGTGTCGCTTAACGGGAATCGCAAAAGCAGGGCTGACCGCTTTTTCGAGTAGCTTTTTGTTAAGCTTAAGTATCTTAAACCGATTATGACGTCATATAGTGCCGCCTCATCGGGAATAATATAAGTCAAAGTTCTAAGTGCAAATTCCGAAACTTTAAAATTTTTTTTGTGAATTATTATTATTATTTTTTCATGATTTTTTTTAGATTTTCGCATTAGGCCTTCGACCTATATCAGTTCCCTTCCTGCGTCACTATATCGGGTTGAAGCGTAGTTTATCCCTAAAAAGGTGTCGCGCGAGGTCACGTTAGGTCGTTTTCGGTTCCCTTCAAAAAGTCACTATAATATAGTGTCGCCTTACGGAATCGCAAAACCGGCTCAATTTCGAGTACCATTTTGTTAAGCTTTAAGTATCTTCAAACCCGATTTTGACGTCATATAGTGACGCTTCATCGGGAACTAATATAAGCGAAGGTCTAAGTGCAAATTCCGGAACTTAAATTTTTTTTTGTGATTAATATTATTTATTTTCTTCATGAATTTTTTTAGATTTTCGCCCTTAGACCTTCGACTTATATGAGTTCCCGATGAGGCGTCACTATATGGGGTTGACGCGATAGTTTATCCCTAAAAAGGTGTCGCGCAAGCACGTTAGGTCGTTTTTCGGTTCTATGAAAAGTCACTATATAATAGTGTCGCCTTACGGGAAACGCAAAAGCGGCTGAAAGCTTTCGAGTACCATTTTGTTAAGCCTAAAGTATCTTCAAAACGATTATGACGTCATATAGTGACGCCTTATCGGGAACTAATATAAGTGGAAGTTCTAAGTGCAAATTCCGAACTTATTTTTTTTTGTGATTATTTTATTATTTTCATGAATTTGTTTAGTTTTCGCAACTAGGCCTTCGACTTATACCAGTTCCCTTCCTGACGTCACTATATTCGGGTTGAAGCGATAGTTTATCCATAAACAAAGGGTGTCGGCTCGCCCCTTTTCCTCTGCGTTTTCTTCTTCGCCTCGTATTTCTTGTGGCTCCGGCCACAGTCCCATAGGTTCTGAACTTGTTTTTCCAAAAGCTCAAGTTGCCTTAGCCCTCGGCGAGCAGTTAGGTCGTTTTTCGTTATCCTTCGAAAAGTCCTATAATATAGTGTCGCTACGGGAATGCGCAAAGGCGGCTGAACGATTTCGAGTACCCTTTTGTTAAGCTTAATAGTATCTTCAGAACCGATTTGACGTCATATAGTACGCTTTATCGGGAACTAAATAAGTCGAAAGTTGCTAGTGCATAATTCCGAACTTAAATTTTTTTTTGTGAATTATTTTATTTTTTTTTCATGAATTTTTATTAGATTTCGCCCTTAGATCTTCGACTTATATCAGTTCCTCCTAGCATTATCGGTGAATGCGATTAGTTTAATCCCGTAAAAAGTGTGTCGCGCGAGGCATCGTTAAGGTCGTTTTTACAGTTCCCGTTCGAAAAGTCACTAACAATAGTGCGCCTTAATCGGGAATCGCAAAGCGGCTGAAGCTTTTCGCGTAACATTTTGGTTTAAGCTAAAGCTACTTCTCAAACCGATTATGACGTCATATGTGACGCTCATCGTTAAACTTAATAGTAAGTGATGTCTAAGTGCAATTCGCGAAAAAATAATTTGGACTCTAAATTTGTGTATTACTGTTTCTTGAGAAATTTTAGATTTTTAGCACTTAGACCTTCGACTTAGCACTTAGACGTTCGACTTATCAGAGCTTCGACTTAGCACTTAGACATTCGACTTAGCAACTTAGGCCTTCGACTTATACTTAGACTTTCGACTTAGCACTTAGACCTTCGACTTATACTTAGATCCTTTCGACTTACGCACTTAGACTTTCGACTGTATACTTAGACGCTTTCGACTTATATGTTCCTTCCTGACGTCCTATATCGGGTTGAAGCGAATAGTATTATCCTTAAATAGGTGTCGGCGCGAGCACGTTAGGTCGTTTTTCGTTTCCCTTCGAAAAGTCACTATGAATCTAAGTGTCGGCCTTACGGGATCGCAAAAGCGATTGAACGCTTTCGAGTACCATTTTCTCGAGTACCATTCTGTTAAGCTTAAAGTATCTTCCAACCGCGATTATGACGTCATATTGTGACGCTCATCGGGAACTCAACATGGAGTCGAAGTTCGTTAAATGCAATTCCGACACTTAAAATTTTTTTTGTGAATTATTATGATTTTTTTCATGGTTTTTTTAGATTATTTTCGCACTTAGGTCTTCGACTTATATGCAGTCCCTTCCTGACGTCACTAAATCGGGTTGAAGCGATAGTTCTCCTAAAATAGGTGTCGCCGCGAGGCACGTTAGGTCGTTTTCTCCTGGCTTCCTTCGAATACGGTCACTATAATCATGGTGTCCGCTCTTACGGGAATCGAAAAGCGCTGAACGCTTTCGGTAGCGCATTTTGTTACCTTAAAGTATCTTCAAACTGGGGGGGATTTATTGAGCGTCATATAGTGACGAACCTCTAAGTCCACTCGAGTCTTGACATATATAAAAATGGCAACATGGCATCTTCAACCTAGGCATGCTAGTTGCCGGCCTAAATTCCGTGGTTTGTTTTAATTTCTGGTGAAAAAAGTTCTGAAGGAAACAATAAATTAAAAATTTTGGCACAACATCCATAATAAATGCTAACATTTTTTTTTGTGCACCACCTTAGCATGTCCAGCCCCTTACTTCGCGCGACTGGATTACAGATACTTACGCCTTAAAATGTCAAAATAGTAACTTTTTTTAAATTTAAAAATTTAGATGATTTGTAAGCCTATAGCATTCATAGGTTAGATGGCGCGAATTTAGTCGCTAAGTGAAATCACATCTCATTATACGTAAGAATCACCAACAGATACAATTAGTACAACATTAGGTCATACAGGTTTGAAAATAATAAGCCTGTCAACTATGGCACTCTTACTACGGGAAAATTTCCGGCCTATAATTCTTATTAATAAAGGGAATCAGAGAATCAATATTTGTGCAAAACGTAAGATAAAATCGCACTAAAGGGAACGATTACTCGTTTAATTTTTTAAATTTCGTAGAAAAAAAAATAATGGTCATCACGTAAATGCATTTCAATTATCAATAGTTTTATGACTCTACCGTAACGTGAGGCATGCTAGTTTACTGCGCTAAAATTCCGTGGTTTTTTTATTTGCCTGTGGAAAAGAATTTCTCAAAGGGAACAATCAATTGTAAATTTTTTGATACCTACCATAATAAAGGGAAGTTTTTCTTGTGCCATTACCGTTACGCAAAGGGGAACACTAGTTTTTTTCGGAAAATTTTGAAATTTTCCCAGCAAATCCCTGTACCCCGCAAACTATTTGAGGAGTACCTAAGGCGCCTAGCACTGATTTAGTTTTGCGAGTATCTCGATTTATTTCCGATGTTAATTGAAGTTTTTCGGTTCCCCCCAAAATAAAAAATACAACAAAATTTTCTCTCTAGTGTGTGCGCACCCAGTCACAGAGTAGTGCTGGGCCTCCCAACTCTAAATATCAACTTATTTTTATACGCGCCCCTGGAGTTTTTATTTTAAACGATAGTGAAAAAAATTTAAAAAATTCCAAAAATTGCCTGTTTTCTAGATACCTGAATACCATTTCTTTACAGACTTAGATTATTTTCTGTTTCCCTCGAAAAAAAAAACTCGCTTAACAAACAAAAAATTTATTTTGCACCATTTCCCGAGAAGTAAAAAGTAACGTTATTTCGTGCCCCAATCGAAGCGCGAGGGGTACCCTTAAGATTTTTTTTAAGTTAATTTTTAAAGTGTACTTTATATATAATTATTTTTTTATAGTATATTCTAACTTAAATTCAATTTTTCTTCGATAAATAATTTTTAGAGATAACTAAACTAAAAAAAAATTTAAAAAAATTCACGACGCCAATTTCTCTCGGAAACGTCGTTGTTACATAGTGACATTACGCGACGCACTTCCATATATTTTACCCTAGATAAGATGGGGAACATGGCTTTGGCACAAATTTGTGTCAAAACCCCCTATTGGGAACATGGCACAAAATTGGCACAATTTTTTTTAGGTAATAAAGGGATTTGTGCCAATTTTTGGCACAAATTTGTGTACGAGTAGTGAGTCCCTTTAGTTTGTTCCTTCGTGCATCCAAATCGACTGTTTTATTTTTAAAAAAGTGAAATAAATGAAACCAGATTAAACAGGAAATTTTAATTATTTCTCATCAAAAATGATATTATTCACTTGTTTGCGAGAATCGCCGTAACTAGTAAAGTTTGCTTCGATACGCGAAGAAAATGTAAATTATAAAAATATGATAAATAAATGTATCGCAGCAAATTTTTTTTTAAATGAAAAAAAACGACAAGAAATATACATTTTATTAAATATAGATTCAAAAATATTTTATATGCGTACGTTACGCGTTAAATAAATTCGTCATTAGTTCGATTTTCTTCTAAAAACCGTTTCCACTCTGTAGGAAAATTTGGACGTATTTCATCGGGACAAATTTTGCCGTCTTTGATTTCGTTGTCTAACCAGCAAATGAATGCCTTTCCAATTTTTTTCCAATTGTCTAAGAAATTGTCGCTAAATTTTAGCCACTTTTGAATTTCAATGAACCGGCTTTCCGTGTTCTTTATCATTTCCGGAACGGAGAGCTTACATTTTCTGTTAAAGAAGGTATAGACTGCCTTCTCTCGCAGAGCTCGCAAAACAACGTACCATATCGTTTTCACTTTCGCCAGTCCGACGGTGCGGTCGTTTATTAAGTAATAAAGAACGTAACCTTCGCAATTTTTCATTCTTCTAATATTCGTAATTTCAGCATTCACGTCTTTTGGAGATATCGAATAGTATTCCGGCGTTGACATCCCCACGAACTTTAAATATTCCAAGCAGACCTGATGAGAGACAGTCGACAACGAATAATTATCTTCGTCGTCGTCACCGTACACCTTTCGGGGCGCTGATGTCATCAACAAGCCGTAGATTTTCGATTCTGTTAGGTGTGAAATATCGACAATATGTTGCCGATCGGTTAGCAGTATTTCGCAAACTACCGTCGTTTTAGTGACGTTCAAGAAACGCTTAAAAATATCCAATTTCGAAACTTCCATCGCGTCAAATGTATCTAATACCGCCATCGCCACCTTTTTTGCGATTAAATATCTCTCCCCGGTGTATTTTTCGACGTCGGAGTAGCACTGGAACAACATGTGTACGTTCTTAGAGCCGGCTATGACGTAGTATTCTCCGGCAATCTTCCTCACCGAGAAATGTCCGCTTTCTCCATTAATTTTTGTCACGCAAACAACCTGGGTAGCGTTCGCGGGAGAATCGAGAAAAAATTTTGACCACGCGTCGTCGTCTTCGGGTTGATGAATATCTTCGTCGCCAATCCCTCCCGTAAACTTTCTGTTGGCGTAAATAGCGAAATCCAACACCTTTTCTTTTCCTTCCAGCCGCATGAAATTCAAACCGCGAGGGACGTTCTTCCAAATCCATTCGTTTTCTCCATAAACCTCGTCCTCCGATTCGCTTTCTTTTATTTTGACGTCGTGTAGGGTGCAAGAATATTCGGGAGGCAGAATACCTTTCGGGACATCAGCGTCAATCACTTTCAGTAAGGAACTTTTGCTCTTAATTTCATCAAACATTTCCTCGGCTATCCTAGAGCTGCATCGGGCCCTCTCACGTTCTATTTCGAAATTGCGACACAATTCTTGTTTTTGAATTTCGGTCATGAAGTCGTAACCCCGCAGCTCATTTTTGAGTAAATCTAAATCTTCGTTTTGTTTCGACGAATCGATATCTCCACCCTGCATTAATGATGATAATTTCAACTCAAATGAGTAGCTCAGCAGCCTTTTTTTATTCCTGATTTTAATCCGCTCTCGATCGCGTCGTCGGATATTAAATAAAAATGTACGACGTCTGAGGTATTTATAAGCTAGATTTAACCAAAATTGTTTTATTTCTAAATTAAGAAATACTTCAATATATTTTTTAAGTGTATAATAAAAAATATATACATAATAATAAAAATATAATAATAATAATAACAATAATAATATAATAATATAATAATATAAAATAAAGTAATAATAATCAATATATAATTAATAATAATAATAGATAAATGAATATATAATAAATAATAATAATAATAATATAAATAATATAAATAATAATTAATATCGAATATATTATCCAAGTAATAGTGGAAAAAGTAACTAAATCGACGAATCCTCGAATAAGTTTGGAAAACCTACTAATTTTCTCGCTCACTAATAAATGAAATCACGGTATTTTATAATAGGTTAAGTTGAAAAGAAAGAAAAAACAATATTAGTTTCGTAACTTTTATTAAATGTTAAAATAAAATAAAAACGTGCGTAGGAGTGTAGTATATAAAAACAATAACGCGAATATTCGTTGACTGAGACGCGTTCGCGGTACGTGATACTGATTTTAAATAAAAAGTAAGCGAATAATTATTGATCTTTTCCTTTCGCAACTCGGTTTTTTTTGGATTTATTTCCGAAGACGTAGGTCAGAAAAGAAATCACGTGGTTATAAAAAGTGATAAGGTAGTTCCAAAAACGGGTTTCTCCTTCTTCTTTGTTCGTTCGAGGGAAGGGTATGCACGTCCTATCGATTTCTTCGTCGATACTCTGCATAAAACGCCTCCTCTCTTCTATCCCTCTTTCGTTTAATTCTTTTGAGACGGCTGCGATAACCGGTTCGACCGTAAAATCGTATTCCGCTCTCACATCTTCCAAATTCCTGTTTCCGTCGAGAGTGATGAATCTAATATCTTTAAAAGTGTCGTTATTTATAAGGTAATTCACGTATTCCTCGTAAAGGAAGTCTAAGTTTTTCAAGTGGTCCAGCGTGATGGTCGATTCGCCCTCCCTGTTTCTATTTTTTATCCTTTCTAGCGAGACGGAAGGAGATGTTTTAAGGTATACTATGACGTCGGGTATTAGCTTGCGGCCTTCGACGATGTTATACAGATCGTTCACGATATGGTG
>JABUQX010096690.1:7500-21658 GCA_015478945.1 Trachelipus rathkii
TTATTAATGACGTTCTTTGGTACAAATGGAATAAATACCAGGCATCCAATACCTGGTCATGGAATAAATACCAGGCACCCGCAATAAGCCTGGTCAGCACCCGCAATAAGCCTGGTCAGCCAGCGATATCTGTCTTTTTCCCGAGAAAACTCAGGGTCCTTTCTCGAAAGGTCCCACTGACATAAAGCAAAATGTCCTATTTGTTTTATTTTATTTTACAATCAGCAAAATTTCAATGGTATCGGTGATGAAGTGTATTACTGTATCAATACTTGTTATCCCCCGTTTTTAGATGCATTGCACTTCACAGAATCTATGTTTGTGACCTTAAATCACATAAGATACCAGTAATGAGACAATGGTTTCGAACCAGTAATGAGACATGAAGAGGCAGATCGAGTCGCTAAGGAAGGAGCCAAGACCACCTTCTGTAGTCCGGAACCTTTCTGTGGACTTTCTAAAGGCCACACAAAAGAAATTCTAACACAGATGGAATATAGATCCATAAACACTTATTGGACAAGCATCCCTGGTCTCAGACAAGCCAAAAGTCTGATTGATCCCTTTCCGAAGAGGCAAAGAAATGCCGAATTAGCGAGCGACGAATGTTACAGAGTCTGACATTAACTTTCTGCGCACGGAATTCGTCAGTTGGACTGGTATATTTGGACGCGAGTCGGATATCACCTTAAAAAAACATGAGAAAAGTTGTCATGCCCGCTACTCCGATACATGCCGATACTGCCGTGAAGTAGTAGAAACGGCAGAACACATTCTACCGGTGATTATATCGGTGCGAAGTTTTAGATCACTATGGAAACGGAGATATTGGTGTTGGCAGCAACGAGCCACACTGAAAGTTCTTTACGCACTCATACAAATATACCTCATCTCCTGGACAATTCCTAAGTCCTGCGGAAATAATCTGAATTGAGATATAACCAGGTAAATTTTTAAATAGACTATAATGGCTTGAGTCACAAAAGACTCATCATACGGGTTAGCAGTGGACATAAGGGGCATCTAATAGAAGACCTACATCAACCCTAATTAATATCTAATATCTATATCTAATTGTTTCGAACTCGATATGGTTGAGCTTACGATTTCTAACTCGGTGCGGTCGGAATTGTGGTCTTAAAATTTCGGATGAGTAGTGGACTGTGGTGTATGATTTTAATTTATCAGGTACAGTTGGTGTGGATAAGAGTATGTAAATAATTATAATTGAACGTAGAATTCGGTGTGGTCGAACTTTGAATATAGTAGTATGTCTTAAATAATAATTACCATAATAAAAATAAATGTTATAGTATTATAAATTATTATTATTATTAATTGCAATATCGAAAGATTATATATATATATGATTAAAAAATCAAATATTATTTGTTACAAGATCCATTAATTTATCTAGTATACCTATAATATATCAAATACGGAACAAAAAAATTGCTATTAATAACCCGTATAAGAATTAGTATTAAACTCACATATTGCTAAATTGTTTGTTCATATATCACACTCTTGTATATCAGCTTCGATACTGGTTCTCGAGAGTTCGTATTGCGAGTATTAGTCCAGTGGCTGGCGGAGTCGGAGTCTCGGTCTTGGCGAAATGCTAGCATACTATTCACAAGCCAAGTCGAAAGTGGAGTCAGGGACCAGTTCGCGAGGAGTGTCGGAGCATATATATCCTGAGAGCATATGCATGTGCGAGTGCGGAGTACTCTCTGGAAGTCGGATAGATTATCGGAAACATTTCCTTGCTGAAAAATATAAGGCACGAATAAGTTCACGAGAAGCTCTCTGTTAGTCGTATAATCTTGCTTGTAAAACGCTTTGTGTTTGTGATAGTTCGGTAGTCGAGTAGTCAATATATGTTATATATATAAGACTTATATTATTAAATTATTATTATTATTAGATGTATTTTTTATTTATTATTAATTATGATTATCATATATATGTTTTATTATAATTATTATTATTATTATTATTTTATTATTAATATGAAACACAAGTATTTAAACTGTTAATAGGTTTTAAATAGTGGACTAGTCTTTATGAGATAATACACCTCGACACTCTAGTAGTTTTTGTCATATAGTGTTGCGCTGGCAGCACTTCCGATACTGTTATGCACTTTACCTACTCTGACTTAGTAGCGGATGGTGATTCTTTGATACATACATGGTTTTAGTCCGCGGATGCGGAATAGTAAAAGATTCAACCTATCCACCGAGATTGAGGACTGAGGAGGTATTTTAGTAACCGAGACTCTTAGCCACAAGTACTTTATATATATAATATATAATATTATATAATATATGATTATATATATTATATATATATATATATATATATATCTATATATATATATAATAATATATATAATACTGTATATATATATATATATATATATATATATATATATATATATATATACTCTTATATTATACCTATATATTATATATATCTACTACCTATACTTTATTAATATCTACCTAGTAGCATAATAATAATATATACAATATATATATATATATAATTATATATATATATCTATTATCTCTATATATCTTGTCACTATATCCTTATCCCTTATCTATATATTCTCGAGTATCTATAGAGGATATTAACTATCTACGACGATGACAATATAAATATAGACATAATGTAGAGCTCTTAGGGTGGTAAGATGTTAGAAGTTAGATAAGTATATTAGTATAGTATCAGTGTATCTCTACTGGTTAAGAGTATACTGAATTCACTGGTATTATTGATTCATACTATAGTATTATATGAGTTCACTAAATAGTTTAGATAAGGGCTATAATTGCGTGATACCAGCTATACACTAAATAACTATGCAGCGTTGATAGAGGAGAATTGTTAATTATTACAGAAGGGAGAGAGACTCCTTGAGACTCTCGTCAGTAAACAAGTGAGAACTTTTCTATCTGAGAATGGTTATTAGGCCTTCACAGCGACACGACTACAAACCTTTGTCATTTTATCTTTTGTCTTGTTATTACTAGCTTCGGACGATGGTGTAAGTGAAATGCTTCACCTGCCGCAGCGTATAGAGGAAAGCACTAGACTCGCTTTGTGAGTGTAGCTGAGCTGGGTGAAACCTGATTGTTTTGAGCTCTAATCATGAACATTGAGGATATCAAGTGCTGAGTCGAATTACTGAAGGTGGGTAGAAGTTAGACTGTAGCTAGAATAATTACAATACTGCGTGAGACGCCTGAAATGAGTATTGATTAGAGCGCACGATGGCGAGAGATGGGCATCGGAATCATTTGGCGCAATATATATATATGTGTAGTTGTCTTCCTAGACCACGATTGTTCGCATGCAGAGATTGAAGTAGTTTATTCGTTGTGCCATAATGATAGTTGAGTATTCTCAAGAGACTGAGATGCACGTGTATCGTATAAGCCTCTATAGTTACCTTGCGAATTTGCTTAATTAATAAAATAATACTCTCTCATCAATAGTAGATCTTGAATTATAGAGGACGGTTTACGTACTGTAAGAGACTTATGCCTATGGTTAGTCCCGAGAAATTTATCACAGTCATGACTATATATATATAATCAAGATTACATATATTTTAATTAGAATATATAAACTATAAATAAATATAGTTAGGTGAGAAAAGAGAAAACAAATTGAGAGGTTATATTGTTTAATAGTGTAATGTAAGTACTATTAATCAAATTAAGTGCCAGATATTATGAGAGGATAACCAAGATCTACACCTAATGAAGTCACTAGAGTCACTAAGATTTATTCGGGGTCTGTTCTACGAGTATCTACATATTTAATAGAGTATCTTAAAATAAGTATCTTGTGTACACAAAGATAGGTTTAATAGTAATTATTAATTGTGTATATATTTTTTTCCCTAATATAAAAGTGGGTAGACTGGCTTGACTGGCTTGGGTGAGGGTTTGTAACACGCCTCATGCGTTCAAGCTTGGGCTGAAACAAATGTTATTTGACGAGAGGAGCATATGTCTCTAACAACTCCAAATGAGTTTTGATGGACCTTCATTGAAAAATAGATATAAATAAGAACTAGAGTGCAAGACTGAGAAGAAGGAGGTAATGGAATTTTTTTTTGCTATTTGGATGATGTCCTCATTATTAATGAAACGTTTGAATGTCATTATCTCTCAGAAATATGTTTATTTTATTAGAAGGAGATATCCTAATATCTATTAATAGCTTCCATATCCTCGAAGCTCCTGCAGATTTATCCAAAGAAGAGCTCAAAAGTATTCGCAAGAAATACTGAGACAGTGATATAAATTGATTATCAATCAGCCTTGTCCTGGGTTTCCATAAAAAGAAGATAAAGCAGGTATTAGGTGAAGGTATGAGTGATGTAAATAGATAAAACCTATTTCTATTTACGAAGAAGGGACGGAGAGTCAAAAAAGCCAGAGAGTAGGTGTGCTGAGGTACCGGAATGTCTAAACTGCGAGACTACAAACGTATTCGGCGAAATAAATCGAATTAGGCAACTTCAGAGGACCCACTCATAAAATTGACACGTTCGGCCTCCTCTCAGAGTATTCAAATTCAACATCTATTTCAAGCTAAACAAAAAAAGATTCATGTTAAAAGTTCTTTGGTTTAATTCTTAATTTTAATTTTTTTTTCTCTTATTTATGAAAATTATAAAGAGTACCTTTTATTATTACCTCTTCCATGATAGCCGGACTACCTTAAATCATTTATTAAATTTAGCGGCTTCTGATACTTTTGAGGCTGATTGGTATCAAACCAATCTACTAGGTTTTCGGTCGGCCAATTGGATCCCCTATAATTGTTGCATATGGTTCTCCTTGGGAGGAGAAATGTGTTTTATACTATCATTTAATTGGTTTGTATTTTTTTTTCATTCGATTAAAATAATGTTAATTCTCTTTTTTTTTTTTTTTTTTCCATTATTTTCATGTAGCTAATTGTTTTTTCATCTTTAGCATTCAGCCTATTTACGGGTTGTCTAAACATTGCTATTTCATGAGAATATTATTAAGTTTTACGGTCTTACATGGTATGGTCTGAAAATATCCTAAATGACCTAGGATGAAGTATAATACAAAATCTGAGAAATAACCAAACAAGAAACTTGCTTGTGTTCTGTACTTGCTGGCTTCTATATACCGCGGCCTTTAGGTTAGCTTATTGCCCTGCTTCTAGAGAAGTTATTATTATTAAGGGCTTTGCTGCAGGTCAGTAACCAATAGCTGGTTTTTAGATAGTTGATACGCAAAAAAAGGGTAAAGTGGGTTTGTTTTACTTACACAACAGGGACTATCATTCTTGGTAGGGTTGATCTATTTACGATTTGTAGACTACATTACCGAATATCAGTTGACGTGGTCACTCACCTCACCTTGCCATCTATCAGAGCAAGTTCCGGTTGGTGTTAGTATATTCTTACTACTAGCCCGTTATTGAGCCTTGGTTCTTATGGCTTATACGTACCGGCTGCACGAGACTTGCTCATCCTGACCAAGTATTTTAGGTGAGGTATATAGTGAGCTTTATATGGTCATAGATTAGTCCCACTCTATTGTTGATATCTTACTCCTATTGATGAGTATCCCTAATTTATGCTCTGATGATCGCCCCCGGTTTCACTACTAATTCCTTATTACTCAGCTTCCTATTACGTTGTCTACTTTGGCCTAAGCATGGCGGTACATATAAGTAGTACGGCCCTACCGGCGGCGCGGTATTGCTACGTTGCCGACTGTAAAAATGTCGCTCTCTAGATACACACCCAGAGTTATTTGAAAACCTCTTCTTTTCTTAACAACCTTAAACATATTTCTCTAGTATAAAACTTTATTTGTTTTTGAAGTTAAAATTTTATAAAAGAATAGTTCCGGACCATTCAATAGATGAGATGATGCTCTTATATTCCAAGCTCGATACTATGCCACGTTTCGCTGTGCGTGAGACAAAAAAAAATCAAATCTGAAGAATCTTGTTGTCGCACAAATACGGACACTCCTCCGTCGATGGCTGGCCTTTGCTCCAACAATTGAACTGTGTAGAGGCAAGACTTGTGTGATTTCTTTTCTTGTCAGATTGTAGCACAGAAATTTCTTTGGGGATAAGGATAGGAAAGACCGAAGGTAACAACCTATCTGATTAGAGTAGCATGTGGAACTTGTGCCAGGATAAGATTTCTTGCCATTTCTTCCTTATATTGGATTTGTACATGAACTTGCAGAACGTGGCTCTATCCCTCTTTCTTGTCACTAATGGGTGGTGAGCGTAATGCCATTATATTTCGCGGGCAGAGAGAAAAGGTGGGGCTCGCTATGTTAATATATCACTTTCTGAGTAGAGACCGAGATTCCACGCCAATTTCGGGCTAATTTCCATATGACAATACAGCTCAGAAATACTTCTGTTTGGTAATATTGTAATTAGTAAGAAGTGAACCTTCGTGGGTACAGCGCTCTTATGAACAACCTCACAGAGGTAAAAAGCACAGTACACGTTATAACTCCCACATCGTTAGATATGGATTTAAAATCTTTACATAAGAAAACTCCAATATATATTATATCTATTTTACCACACATATTGAGGTATTCATTCTTATTCGAGAACTAATGTTAATAACCTACGTATGTTAATCATTTGTTGCAGTTTAAAATTTTTACGTTATGGTTTTGAACGCCTGAGTGCATTTGTTCCATCAATGCAGTTGAGAACGATTTTTTTAGGTATATATATATGATTCTACTCTACCACTTCATTAATATCCACCTATATAATAATATTAATTAATATATATATATATAATATAATATAATATATATTATTATATTTATATAATATATATATAATATATTATTATTAATATTAATATTTTATTGCAGATGTTCCGACAATATCTTCTCGTAAGTATTCAGTTTATTCCGGTTATCCCTAATTTCGGTCAAAAATACCCGAATATAAAAATTCGGTTATTCACGCTTTATTTATATAGCCGACAGCTATTTCGGTATATATAAGGGAGATATTGATCGTGCATCATGATGTCAATTGGCATTCGCTATCTTTTCTGGTGTTGTTTATTCTCAAAATGTTTTAAACCGGGTCTGGACATTTGGTTAAAACCAATCTTTGATCCCAGCCTGTGTATACGCCCGAATATCACATTTATGATGTCTCTTATATACAACAAATTCAATAATTTACGTCAACATAATAAGGGCAAGTTATTTCAATTTAAAATTGAAATTAAGACAATCTCTTATTATAGAACACTATAATTTGTTCGCTAAGAAATGCACTATAAAAATATATAATAGCCCAGTTATTTTTCTGTATGCCATATTTATTGGCTGAAACAAAATACTTTGTCTCATTTGAGATCAGATTAATCTCATATGTTAAATGAATAGGGAGACCTTTCCTGCAAACATTTTTCAATAAAAACTCTTCATAACTAAATTAATGAGATTATATACCCAATTTTTCACATATCGTGATACCTGGATAATGGAGCCAGACATATACATGGTAGCCTGAGTATAAGGGAGAGTGGCTTGCTATCAACTTTCTGTTTTATTCACATGTTGCACACTTATGCGATCATGTCTGCTAGCCTGGTATTCATCAATACTTACTTAGATTGTAGGTAGATATCAGTTACATGAATATTGATAAGACTAGGCTCTTATTTCTTTAATCTTTTGATCTTCTTGGTGGCGAGGAATTGCATTGGAACTCATCATATTGCTCCTCCATATTTTTATCACCATTCAGTCAACGGCAGCTGCAAAAGCATATAGACTTTACAGCAGCACGTAGACATTGTATTCAGACTTGCCCTATATTAAGAACTAACTTATTTCTTACAACGACGTTTTGTCAACTTCTTTTAACCATCGTGCTAGGATCTCAACCAGAAACTATGATTATATGCTTAATAGATTGTTTGAACAAATTAAAGAGGTTATATATACCCCAATCACTGATTTTATATTCATTGAACATGGGGGCAAACCTAGGCGAGTTCCAACCTGAACATGCCTCCGCCTCTTCGGGGAATTTGGTCAATCAGACCTCAATTTCCGTGTTTGGATCTTGCCTCCTATCTTATCGTATTCGAGAGGAGCATATATACATTAGATTCCACTTTATCGTTGCTTGGGAGCGCCTAGCTGAATTGTACTCACACAATTCTTCTTCTTAAATAATTGAGTAAGATCTTACAAGCATTAAACGTGAAGTACAGTCGCCCAATGTTGAAGTATCCCTTTCCTGCGCATTTTAGGCAATAAATCTTCCACCTGTGTATTTTTCAATATATGGTTCGCAGACTTGTCAGAAGAGCAATTACCAGACTTCCTCAGAAGTTCTAATTATATTACACTCGTTGCATCTAGATGTCTAAATAAAATCAGTGATGACAACATAAAGACTTTTTTTCACAAGGTGTTGTCTTAGATGCATTCTTAAAAATCTTTGCTGCTGGGTATATGCATACTTTCCTTTAGTACCTTCAGATTCAAGCTAATCTATATCAACAAAGAATGACAGATGAAATAAACAGCTAGGAACCAAAAATATATGGCTCTGCTGAGGCATGGATACACGAAATAGCTTATGAAAAGTTTAGTCTTTAAGTTGACTTTCTTCTCTGATCTTTGATGTCACATACTAATTCAGCTTGAGATCTGTGGGATAAATTCTTGATAAAGCTTTCTCACAGCGTTTCCATGTTTCATTATCGCTGTGCTAATGTATATATGGAAGGCGATTCGGTTGTGCCTCACTTCTTCTAAAGAAATTGTGGCATCAAAATCGTTCATACTTACTGATTGCCATAGGTTGGTTCAGTATGTATTTACATAGCAGATCCTGAAGAGAACCTGAATTTAAAAAACATCCGAATATAGTTAAATCCTCATTGTAATTCTGAGATCATGTGCAACATTATTTTTTCTTTTGTACGTCAGATATGAAAAAGTTACCATACACTATGGCGGATCCCATAGCCTCCCACGGAAATAATAATTATTCACTGACACGGGTCGGAATGTAAAAGGATTCCGCTAACACAATTTATTGTGGTAATGTTCAAAGTTTGCCATCCTTATCTCATCTTGATGGTCTTGTACCAGGTGATAAGACATAAACTTGATATTTCTTTCTTCCTTCCTCGAGATTCATATCATTGGTGGGAGGGATAAAACTCCTCAGGGACTCTGGGCCCTGTTCTCGTCTGGATTCACATCTAGTTTTTTGGGTCTTATCGTATTCTTTTCCCGTGTTAACAATACCACCTACGTCCGAATAAAGTTCATTCCCAGTCAAGTGTTCAGCCGGGAGGACTCGACCCTACCTCCTTCTCCCTTTGGTCACTACAGTCGATCAAGTGATGTTAATTCACTGGTTCTATTCGCCTGATAGCAGGTACGAGGGTTATAGCAGGCTGGAAACGCCATTTTCTAACCCTCGTCTTTAACAATGCCCAACCATGCAACACTAAGTGGGTCAGTCTCCCTTTGGCATTAAGAGGTGCCGAGTAATTCGCTGCTTTAATGTTCTGCGCCGGGCCTGGCCGCCGTCATTTTAACCCTTAGAGCTTATTCGTTATAAGTTTATTTAATACTTTAACTATATTCTCCTCGAAAGGTTATCATCATCTCTAATTTTATTTTATTTCCCCCGTACTTACCATCTCATCGCGTGCCAATTAAGTAATGAGAAACATAGTTGAGCGCTCGACCGAGGACGCAGATTGGAGTTCCTACGACTATTAGTTACTTTAGTCTTGTCTTGTTTATTGTATTTTTGAGGCTTCTCGTCTTGAACTATATTAACATACATAACTTTGTGATGTTAATATTGGAAAATCAATCGATTAAACTCTTATCCTCAGTTCTTTTTCAAAGTAAAAAGTCACGGTTTTTGCTTTATGATAATTGTATATATGTGGATAACAGATCGTGAGACTGTTTAGAGTTTTAGTATCCATAAAAAATCTACACTATCGCTTTTTGAGAGTCACTATAAGAAAATATCTTATCTTTTAAACTTACAAAAGACAATGTCAGAAAAAACCTCAACCAAAAAGACTTGGATAGTCGAGCATAAATGCTGTTCGGGGCTTTGCTCTCGCTTCCTATCGGCATTATTCATGTGCAGATACTTGGTGTTGTAAACACAGATTTTTGTAAACATTTTATGATTTTGCTCTCTACCTGTTTTGCTTTTCAAGAGGTCTACCATCACATGTATGGGATTCTGATATAATATCTATATTATACGTATGTCTATATATATATCATCTATATATATATATAATATATACTATTATATATATCTAACCGTATAGTCTACGTAGTTACTCATATAGACTATTATACTCATTTTATTCTAATATTATATCACTATACCTTATATTCTTATCGTATCATTATATATATATATCTATTATACTATACTTTATATAATATATATATATCTTAATCCCTTATACCTCCTTACCTTATATAATATTTCTCGGATATATTTACATAAAGGTGAGAGAAACACAATCTCGCTCTTAATGATATGATTTAAAATATCTCAGTGTCTTTTGATTTAAGTACCCACTATATCGTCAACTACATACATACTTGGTCTTATTGATCTTACCACTATGAATAAAAGAAGTTAACTATTGGACATTCGGCGTTTCAGATCAATGACATGTGAATAGAAGGAGTGGGCTTTAGTCTTACGATGTACTAACACTATTACTCCATACAGCGATAGGCTAGTGACATATTCTTGGGAGTTTATCTTTCTTATTCCGTCCTACAGCCTCAAGCGGAAGAACAAATTTCCCTATCAATAAATATCCCGTGGACGTCCTAAACCAGATGTTTGCTCGCAGTCTCAATTCTCAGTCGCATTCTGGATGTGAGCGTCTGGAATATCATCCAACAATGATACATTCCACGGGCCTTCTGCCGCCAGTCTTCCTACCGAATGAACTAACAAAACTGTTCGGCACATGATTCCGGACCAGGTCAAAGGACCTTGGCATGCCTGCCCAGGGGACCACACTATAGTTTGATCTTATTCTCATCAATTATCATCACTTGCTCTGCAGTACCCGGCCTAGCGGGTGCCTTTGTTGGAAAATCTGGAGCCATTCGAACTTGTAGATGCTTGACTCGGCAGCTTCTCACTTCGCGTTCTATTCTAGGTGCTTCTGGTGGATTTGAGGCTTTTGGTCGCTTACCACTACCTAACCACTCTCATGCATAAGCCAAATGCGTTAATGAGTTAATACTCGGCGCAGGCTAGAATAGAATTTGTCTTAAGTTGTGAGTTTAATTGGCACAGTAAGTCAGTGGGAGCGCAATCTCAAATAGCCATACGTATAACTGACATATTCTATAGTACGGATACATACTTTGCTGCTGATTGTGGATGAATTCGAAAACTGTCGATGAGTGGTATAGGCAGTATCTAAGAGATAAGCATAAGAGCGATATAGGTATATAAGTTGGCTGCTACCTGATCTCCGCTTTCCTGTTTCCCAGAAAATTCTGTGCTACATCTATCTGAACGAAAAGAACGATTCATCAACAACGCAATTTTCGCCTTTGCCCCTTCTAACACAGTGCATTATGGATTCGCTCCTATAGCTAGTCGCATCCGGGGTCTATAACAGTATGAGAGAGTCAAGTGCAATCAATCTCAGAAGATTATTGCAGATATGTAGTTTCTGCGCCTCCCTTATGTTTAAGTAGTCGTTCGGGGCTTCCATCTATCAATCAACTGATGAGCTAGTGGGGCGTCCTTAGTCCGTTTTTTCCGTTTCTGCCAGTCATTTCATGTGATATTTGCGCGAGCATCATCTGCCCAGAGCGCATAAACCGTTTGAGCTCAATATATGCTCGGCACAATTGCAATTTCCACCACCATCCTACTGGTTCAAGATGCTCTCAGTCGGCGAATCCTACTGCCCCGGAAATTGTGGTAATTCTTACACCGCATCAAACCAAGTTTTAAATGTGTAGTGGAGCGTAAGTGATGTTTCATGCGGTGCGTGTAAGACAATCCTTGATCAATGGCCGTTTCACGTCTTCACTTGGACGGCTGCTGTTTGCGTAGCCGGTTTGACCCGGCTTACCCGCTCTGTTCTCCTCATTTCCTCTCTAGCTCACTCCGGGGCTCTTTGCGTTCGCGCTCTACTGTTGAGATCAGGAGTAGTCTCCCCTGGGTCCCGGAGTGGCCATTCTCTTTTGGTCCAGTGATCCTTTGCCCACCCGCCGCCCGGCTGTCCCCAATAGCACAGGAAGGGATATTTGGTGAACCTGCTTGCTGACCGAGCAAATGTTTACCATTTTAAGGTCGAAGCATATTTACCTTCCATGTACCTGATATTGTAGCCTTCTCCAAACTGTCTGATTTTTGCATACTCCTCTCTCATCCGTACGATACCCTAACCTACCTAGAACAAAAAGCATACCGGTGTTTGCATCGACTACGAAACTGCCCATTTGAAGATCGGGTGGGTTCGAAGTGAAACAACACAGGACTCGAGCTGGTTCTGTTGGACTTCATGTGCGACGGGGGCGACTGGAGCACTACTTAGTCCTGTAGCTACTGCAGAAACCTCTAAGGCCCAATTGCTTGCTCTTACTGGAAAAGTGTCAAACTAAACAGTGTCGTCCGGTCCTATCCACTTCGTTCTCTCCGGCTGCAATAACAGTAATGTATGCCCTTTTCGTAAGGTACAGCTCGCCCGAATCAGATAGTGCGTGTACCATACCGCGTCCCCTCCACGATCCAGTGAAGCCCGGAACCCCTATGCAACTTCACTGGAACAAAATTTACCACCACAGGTTTAATCAAAGGTCGGTACAACAGAAAGTTTATTATAGGATCATATTCCCTGAAGCCCAGAAAATTCGGTCAAACCCACTTAGAGACACTGGCGAAGCCGAGTCCTCCAATCGCGCAATCTATCCTTCTGGGAGCTACCCATCTTCGTGTGAATACCGTAACCTCTGGTGCTCTTGCTTTAACTATGAAAGGTCGTTGCCATAAAGGGAAGGTATGGGTCTCTGACTTAGGTCTCTTTACCGACTTGCTGCCATGGAGTACTGAAGTTTATCGGTGGGGTAAAAAGGGATTTGGAATACAATGCTTTCTGTAAGAAAATCGTTCATGATCCTGCTATTGCAACATTTATGATTACCACTTCAGTGGTTACATAAACTCTCATTGTCGCCTGGGTGTTGCTATTAATTGTGCCGCGACATAGAACTTGATCGTTCCTGTGGAAAGCCTGGAAATGAAAGTCACGTCAGGTAGCAATTCTCGCCGATCTTATGCATATGCATTGTAGAAATAAGTTGGGCAAGCTTCGTCTACCTCTTGAATAACAACCGTATCGACGAATTGTCTGTTCATTCTCAGGCTACACCGAGCTTGTTGTGTGCCTTGACACCGCGACACCAATCGCTTGAGGCCCAATCTGTGAGGCGCATATAAAGGCTTCCCTAATTCTGATTCATGTAATTATTGAGTTATTGTTTGTAACCAATCGTTTTAATAAGTCCTCAACTACTGGGTGATACCCATTGATCTTGTAGTAATTTTCAGATGGATGATGTGCTTTAGGGATAATCAGTAATCCCTCAATACTGTCCGAACACAATGCAATATACATCTGCCAACGGTAAAGCTCGGCACCTTACATGTAGCGGACCTGATTACTCTTGTCCAAAGGTTTCCTACGTCCTCTATGGTGCCCCGTTACGGCTCACATCTTTCTGTCGTTCTGTCCTCCCTCCTCTGCTCTCGTTTTGCGCTCGCCATCTCTTCCTGCCCCGTCTCCCCCGTCCTCTACCCAAAAACATGTATTTGGCAAACTGCACTTCTTGTCTCCGCTTCCCGACTCCGCTGACGAGTGAAAACTGTTATAATCGCAGAGTCATCTCTGGACTTATACTAATGGTCAAAACATAGTTCTTCTCTGGGCATCTGCTACTCCATGTATCCTGTGCCCATATGGTTCGAACAAGGCTGCTGCAGTCTGGTATAACTGTACAGAAGATATGGGCATATTCTAGAATACATAACCACGTCATTACAGCCCTAC
>JABUQX010096691.1:0-2500 GCA_015478945.1 Trachelipus rathkii
TTATCATTTAAGGGGCTGCTCAGTGGCTGGGATTTAAGCGATTAAACTTTTTCTATCTTCAAGCATGATCTGAATATTTTGATTTAAATAAGCGTCTTCTTGTGTCAAAAGTTTTGCTTTTAACATCTTTACTCTGCCTCTTTACTCTTTAAGTTTATTGATCTGTTTTTCTTTTTTCTTCTATTTCTTTGACGCTGTTTCTTCATATCTCCTATGGGCAGCATTCTTACATTGTCACATCTCCTGGATAGCTCCGCATCAGAAGAACTTAGGGTTTTATAGGAGTACTTTCATGCAGCTAGATCTGCCAAGGTACAGCTTTCGTGCACTGTTTCTCCCCTCTCCATGGAACGTAAAGTCAGCCTTACTAGCTGTGTATTATAGCGAGAACTTCCTCCTTTAATTGAAGATATACAATTGCTTATTTAGCCACCAGAAACGCCTACCCTTCGATCTCTCTGATTCCTGTTGCAGGAATTTTTTTCATAGATAGAATAAGGATATCATAGAGAGTCCTAATTTAATATTTGCTAAGACTAACTAGCGATTTTTTTTTGACCCATGCATTAACTCCACATAGTGAACATCCCAGGAACCTATATCAACTACTAGAGGAAGCATATTCTTACACTACGCTCTCTTAGTGCAGGATACAGTTCAGCTCATTCACCACACACTCCCTGAAATCGGTATAATTTTGGAAGTCTGATAGTTTATTAATTTACAATATAGTCTCTTTGTATACTCGCAGCTTCATCTGTCTCAATTAGTAGAGTGGTATTGGTGCTTTTGCCTTTATCAAGAGAGCAAGCAGTATATCTGTGATTCCGTTCTATTGTGTACAATGCTCTAGCAATATAAGGCATTCTTTTGTTTCCCTTGTTTTCGGGCTTCTGGCTGTGAAAATATACCCGAAGATTCAATGTGAAGAGCCCTTGGACAGGCTTGTAACTTTCAGAGGACATCTTTCTAATCATCTTTTTGTCATTTTTGGATTAGCAACAGTATCACCTGGACATCATCAAAGCTTTTGATTTTTAGGATTATTAGGCTTCATCATTTCGATACCAGTGACTTTTTTGAGAAGCTTTTTTTTTGTGTTGTGTTGAGATAATCTGCCGCTCAAGAGTAATAATTTTATTACCGGTAATATTTACATCACGCAATTGTCCTTTGTCATGTAAATCTAATCCAACAAAAGCTTAGTTGTTGTAGCAGGCCTTTTTTACTGGACTTAAGAAATCTTTCCATAATATTTAGTACGAGATATTGTAAATCTGTGACAGGAATGGGACAAACGTGGGTTCTGACGTTTGGAACATTTCGTTAAAAATGATTCACACGTTTTAAAGGAAGTCATTTTTAAAAAAAGCCAGGTTTGCATTTTAGAAATACATCTTTGGTTTGAACACAGAAAACATTTTGTAATGGTTTTGGTGTTTGAGAGACTTTCGGCCGTCAACTTCGGCTCAACTAAGCCAGCAAGAGTCAAACTCAAAAAAAAAAAAAAAAAAAGCTACACACACTTCAAAAGTATATAATTCCCTAAAGAGAAAAAGATATAAACAGATTAAGTCTTAAGTCATACAGTCTAAACCATCCATCATACGCAATCACCTTCATCGGAAGCGATGAACTTGAAACCACCTTTACACGACAGAGATAGGAAGAATAGTAGGCTAATAGTGAACTAAAACATGAAGAAACAGGAATAGAAGTAGATTTATGGGATGTCGTTCCTCACCCATCCTTTTCATTACCTTATCAAATACATCTCTCATTACACACACAATTATAACAGTAAGGAAAATATATAGTATCAAAAATCTGTAACTTGGTCCATGGATCTTCTTCATATGTCTTGAAATTTTAAATTTCCCTGGACTTTTTTTATTGGAATTTCCTGACTTTCAGCATATTTTAAAACGCTTCCCTGACTTTCCAGAAATGTGAACCCTCGAAACAGGGAAAATTACTAACTAATGTACTGAGCATTTCTTAATCGACGCGTAAGCACAATTGGGATCAGCTGTAATGATGGAGCCCGTCGATAGTACTTTAATAATTAGTAAAATTCATGTGTTTTATGCCAAGAAATTGTGAGTTTGAGATATTATTATACAAATTTTTGTTTCCTGTTGAACTAGAAAAATTATTAGAGCTAAGGGAGGTTATCATAATAACAACTGTTTAATATCCGATATTTGAGTTAGGACTTTAGCGACTCCTATTTATCGCAAGCCCACAAATACTATAAATGAATATTTTCTTGAAAACCGCATGAAAAATACTCTTTAGTTCTACTATCTCCTTTAATCATAAAAATTGCGGGTCTGGGTATAAGGTTCCGCATACACAAGCCTTTGTATATTTGTTTGATTGGATATAGTTTGCCTCCATACATTGAAGGAGAATGCACCTTTCTCTAAAATTATTTCTTCACGCTCTTCTAGCCTGTCTATTCTCATAAATCCTTTTCTTGTGATAACTTGTTTTACTC
>JABUQX010096691.1:7500-35000 GCA_015478945.1 Trachelipus rathkii
TTTAACCTCTGTTGTAAATTTGCCTTTCCTCCCCTTATTCGCTGACGGTTCTGTTGCGAACTTCTGCTGAAAAGGCAATATATTAAGCCTACTATTTCACCTATTTTCGTCATGGACGATTTTGGATAACCCCTCCTACTCCTTCTCCTCTCTGGTTTCCCATTGTCTTTACTGTATTACACATGATCGTGTGCATGGGATCCTGAGTATCTATGGAAGCCAAAGGCTAGTGGCCCGGAACATATTTTTCCCCGTGTTTTGAGGGAGTTGTTTTCGAACTGATGCCTGTCCTCGTTCAACTTTACTCTCTACTTCTCAATGTCTTAAACTAATAGTTGTTGTCAGTGTTGTGAATATTGCATATGTCCAACCGATTCCGAAAATGGTTTCCGCTCTGATCCTTTCTAACTATCGCCCTATAGCTTCTATCTATTTTATCTTAAATTTTTGAAACTCTTCTTAACTCTCATTTCCTGGATCATCTGGAGTCTCTTTTCCCTTCTTTTCAGATCAATCAGTATGGCTTTCGTCGCTCGAGGTCAAACTGGTGACATACTTTCTATTTAACTGATTTTGGTCTTCTGCCCTTAGGTAATCATGGGGGAGTCTTGCGTGGTGGCGCTTGACATATCCAAAGCTTTTGACCGGGTTTGGCACCGGTCACTGCTCTCCAAGCTCCTTCCTTTGGGTTCCTCCTTCTCTTTGCTTATTTTGTCTAGTTTTTCTCTCTGATCAGCTCTATATCAGCACTCTTGATTGGAGCGACCTCTTCTCTTTCTGTTAACTGGTGGTGTTTCGCAAGGGTTCTGTTCTATCTCAACTTTTATTCCTACCTTTCATCAACGTTTATTCTCCCTCAGCTGTACTTATACTCGTTCACTCTTATGCTGATTATTCAACCTCCATTCTTACTACTCACTTAAATCTGCTCACTCTTTTTGTCTTCTAGAGTTGCCTCTCGATACTTCAGCTTTCCGATTCTATCCTTGTCGATTGGATGGGATTTCCGGTGGGGTCACAGCAACTTGTAAGAATTTTCAACTCTTTAAAAACTCAACTTCTCTATATCTCTCTGTCAAAAACTCCTCCCAACTTCCTATTTCCTTCGACGGCTCTAACGTTCTCTCATGTGAATAACATAAAGCATTCTTGGTCTTAACTAAACACAAATTATCTTGGGAAAACTCATATTTCATTAGTTGCTAAGGTGGCTCAAAGAAGCTGGGAGTTCTGTTCGAGGTTGCGGAATTTTTTTCTCTGAACAGCTACTCCAGTTAATAGGCGAGCTGTTCGCCCTTTGTATGGAGTATGTTCTCACATCTGGGGGGGCTCCGGCTCCACCTTCTATTGGTTAGGGTTGAGTCTAAGTTAAAAAACTAATAAACTGTCCACAACTTTCAAAACCCTTGACACTCCCATCTATGCGACGTAACGTTTGCGCACTATCTCTTTTCTATAGTACCTACAGCGGTAGATGCTCTGGGGAGTTGGCCCTCGAACATCTCCACCTCCAATCGCCGTCGCCTCAGCACCATTGTAATATCAAGAGGTCCCATGTCTCGCATGAAATTTTGCGTGAGTATTGAGTACCCAGACTTGTTCGTTGTGGTGCCTCCTTTCTTTCGCAGCTATCTTCTGTTCTGCTGTTCTGTGGGTAACTCTTGCTTCCTCTGTTTTCTCACTATATTTAATCTCTCTCTTTAAGATTTCCTAAATCTGTTGCTTACGAGTAGATTTGCTTAGGCTGGGAAATTGCGCGTGGTGGTGTACTTTTCCTTTTTGTATTTTCTGTCCGCTCCCTTGAAAAGGGCTTGGCCGGTAAGTGGCAATTACCTTTAAAAAAAAAAAAAAACAAAAAAAAAAAAAAAAAAATTATATATATATATTTATATAACTAGTAAATATATATATAGCTATATTATGTTTATACAGTTTATATATATATATATATATTATATTATATTTATATATACTATAATTATTATAAATATATATACATATATATATATATATAATATAATTTTTTATATATATTTAAGAAATATTTTTAATTTCTTGGTTTTGTAGTATATTTCTTTATTTAATATCATCGCCATTATTAACTCTGTCTAGTCTGTTTCTTCCAACTGAGCTGTTGCATTTCATACTTCGCTAGCGCTATTACGATCCGAAAATGGTGGCTTTTTCCTTTTTATGCTCTATAATTCCAAAGTTTGCTATACTGGAAGTAAGTAGTAATTATAAATTTGCAGTAGTTAGTAGTAGTAGTAGTAGCAGCAGTATCTAAGATTCCTACTAACTAATTGAGTTATATTCATCTGGCCTCTCCACTTTCGCGTAGATGAAAATATTTGATGAACAATAATTTATCTCTACAAGTTCAAACTTTCCAATTGTGAACCAAAATGGGAATTTTTCATGGTTTTATTATCTTACTTTATAACTGTTAACTATATTAGCATTTTTTTTTTTTTTTTTTTAAGAAATAAAAACTTAATTAAGGTGTACTGGTTATTTTGGAATTACGTAAAAAGAAGAGTAGAAAGATGAATGAAGAAGCGCTCGCCAATGCTTCAAAGATTTGTGCTCCCGCGGCCTTGGTAGATACTAAGAAATAAAATTGTATTTTTTTTTTTTAATCTTTTTTTAATTATGATTATTATTCCAATTGATTTTTTATATATTACTAAACCTATTTATTAATATATACTATCTATATATTAATAATATCATATATATATATATATATATATATATATATATATATATATGCCGTATAGATTATATATATCCGAATAATAATTTATTATAAAAAATAATATCACTGATCTATCATGGATATATATATATATATATTATATATATATATATTATAATATATAGTAATAATATATACTATATATATATATTATATCTTTTTATAATATCGGTAATATATATAATTAACCGTTTATATATTATACTTGTATATGGATATTATAGTATATATATATTATATATAATTATAATCATATATATAGTTATTATATATTAGGTATTTATATTATATTATATATATATATAATATATAATATATATATATATTATATAATTATTATTAATATTATATATATATATATAATATTATTATGTTGTTTTTGAATTTTATTATTATTATTATTATATTTATTATGATTATGCTATCAGTTTTTAGTGTATAATTATATTAGTTTTTTCCTCCTATTTGTAAATAACCAAATGTTTAATAACATTAAACGCATTTTTTAAACAGATGTCAGGAAATCAAATTAAAAAGGGAAAGAGGCCTTAACTCTGATTCCTAATTCGCAGGTCATACCATTTAATACCCTTTTATTTGCTCTTTCCATCAGACTTCTTCCTATCCACACATTTCTCTTATCTTGGACTTTTTAACAATCTCTTCTCTTAACCTACAAATACCTTGGCAGGGCCTTTCATTTACAGAACCTTATTCTTTACTCTTCAGAATCCATACATTTATACAGAACAGTTTGGAATAAATATACACTCGTCATTTCATTTATTGTTCCGCAGATGAATTTCCCTTTTTTCATATTTCTCTAAGACTACTTAACTAACACTTTTTTCTACCTCCACAGTCATATGGGTCCCCTTCTGTATGGATTGAATATATTTAGCCACATCAAGCTGGTGCTTCAAACAGATAGACCGCTATTTCACAGTAAACGGCACTGAAGGCATGTGATTTTGATTAAGTCTCTTTGCACCTCTATTAGTATAGTCGTTTCATCTATGAACTATCATTCTTCCATTTCATTTACACTTCGCAAATTTGTAAAATTTACCATATACAAGTTCTTATTGAACTGTGCTGTTCTTTTAAAGTTCTATTTTTTTTTTGTTTATTTGAAGAGGCATGGGGACTATTTGAGAAATAGCTTTTTCTTGTGATTGTTAATGAGCCGTCAGTAATATTGATGTGCACAAGTTTATCTTTCCACTTAGTGGGTGTTCTTAATTCCGTGAGTGTTGTCCTTTGAAGTCAAAGTTGCTTTTTTTATTGATGTTAAATGAACAAAGGGCCTCTACGTTCAATAATTCCTTAACAATTTTGAAATTTCTGACTTAAACTCATCCATTATGTCTATCCTAGTATATGTAGGAAGTTGAAACAAGTGTTGGAAGTGACGTAGTTTGACTAGGAATTTTCGTTTTCTGTATCAATTCCTTAAAACTAATGATAACTTTCTACTATGCTGATCCTGTAGGCCTCTTTCACTCATATTTTAACATATTTAAAAGTGCATTAGTACATTCTGTACTACCTAATGGACCACTCACAACCAACTTTACAATTTATTCATAAAAGATGCTGCATTAGCTTCATGCTGGATCTGGAAGACTGGAATTTTCTTTGGTCTTTTCATATGTGTGGGAAAGAGAAACATTAATGCCGATACTTACTTGCAGGCAAAAGTAACTTAATTGGTTTGCTAACGCCCATCTTTCAAATAATTTTGACTTTTTTTAATTCACTTTCCATCTTTTTTTTAGAATTGCTTGTCCGATTATGAGAAACTAAAAACTTTTCAGTTAAAGCTTTTTTAAAGTCGCAAACTTTAGTGTTTGTTTTTATTTAGGTTCTGGCATTCCTTCTTTCAAGGTCATATATAGGCAAACTATTCTTACTATGACGGGCAGTGGTGGTCTGAAATGTGAAGTTTTGTTACAAAGACTTTGCTCAATATTCAATATGTCATGTGCATAGGGGAGCTCTTCTCTTACTTTTCCGTACTTTCTCAGTGTATCAGAAAATTAGCTCATTCTCATTTGCCCAGTTAAGAATTGAGGGCAGTGGATGATTATACATTCATTTAAATAACGAAACATTCAGTGTGTGATGATTTTTCCTCAATATAAGTCATACACATGCAGTAAATTTTCAAACCATTTTTATATTTCATGGCACATTGTACATTGAATAGTTGTTAATTATTGTCTGACACCCTATTAGCTTTTAGGAAGAGATGTTACTGTTTAAAATTTGTTTTTAAGTTCAAGACAAAAAGGTTTAATAATTTGTTTTTGAATATTATGTAATATTTTTATATAAAAGTAGTGTTTAGTCACTGTTATATATAGATAAATGTATATATATATTATATTATTATTTATATATATATTATGTATATATATATATAATTAATTATTATATTTTATAACTATTATAATATATTATAATTTATAATAATATAAAATATTTTATGTATATAATGCTAATTATTATTATAACTATATTATATATATATAATATATTATTATTATAGTAATTCGCTGCACAGCTCTGTTTTGCAATATTGTCACAAGTTCATTAGGACTATTTAGGCTTGACACAAAAAATGTAGATGAGTTATGATGTAATAAAATGTTAATGTTTTTGCTTTTATATATATATACTATTATATGTATATACAATATCTATATATATATATTTTAGCTAAGTATTTATATACTATATTATTATATATATATTATATATAGTATATATTCTTATATATTTATATATAGTATTATATATAAAACAGGTTCCATGTGTACTTAAGGGTGGCATTGCTCTTATATCAAGTAGGTACACAATAAATTTTAGTTTATTGTGCTTTTCCATCGACTTCTATAATTTACAGCAGGAAATATTATATCCAAGAACATTCAAGTTCTGAATGTTGTTGATACATTTTTTTCACTGCTTACTAATAGTTTAGTCTTATGCATTATAGGATTTGTCCCGTTCTGTTGATAAAAGAATGTATTTGATGTAATTGATTCTGATTTTTTAGGAAACGAGTATTCTTGTTAAGTTTTATTTTAAGATAAAATAAAGATGGAATTAAGGAAATTTTACAATCACATGTTCACAACACGCTCTGAAAAAAAAATATTTTCAATTAATTGAATTATACTATAAAGTAATATACCTATACTAGGAGTTAGAATTGAAAATTTTAGTTTTAATTTGAATCTCAAAATTTTCATAATTTTTAAATTCCTTATTGTTATCGTACCATCATCTATTTCCTTCACAGGAAACTGTTATTATTGCAGTGTGAAACCCAATTTAAAATTAATTAATTGGTAATTGTGTATTAAGTTCCCCAACATCATGTAAGTCTTCTTTCTAATGTCCCTTTGGGACAAAGTTACTTAACGCCTCACTTGGAACGGGAGCTCGGATAAAAAATTTTTTTTCACAGGTAGCATCTATGTTTAGGGTCGAAATTTTTGTTTTTTTTTTTTTTTTTTTTTTTTTTTTTTTTTTTTTGTTTTACCTGTTCTAGTTTAAAATTATCTATATCTAATTATTTGGTAAAGGTACTACCACGGCCAATATGTAGGGGTCTGCGAGCCGATCGGGGAACCAGGGGGCGGACGTTTTCCATACCCGTCAGTGGAGGGGCGGAGGAAACCCCGGACACCCAAATACCAAGAGTCGGGGGTTCCGGGAGACCTCCGGAGGGGGGGAAATAGTCCTACCCGTAGTTCCCCGGAAATGTGCCGAGAGACCCGACTCCTGCCATCGGTGCGGTATCTTCTTGGTATTATTTAATTACATCTCTCTCTTACTAAAATTTTTACCTCTAGGTATTATGCGATAGATAATATATGCTCTTCCTTCTTCGATGTAGCGATTGTAGTTTTTGGAGCACTCACTCGGCTCTGTTTTTCTTTGTTTTTGTTCCGGCTTCATTTCGACGCTAAAAACGTCTATTTAAATGTATCATAAGAGGCTACCTGTGAAAAATTTTTTTATGATCCGAGCTCACCGTTCCGACTGTGGGCTTAAGTAACTTTACCAAGGCCCCTTTCATGTTAATTAATTAGAATATACTTCTTGAGGATAGAACTAAAATTTAAGTAAATGAAGAAGGAATGAAATGGGGAACATTAACACATAGCTCTTCCGTGAGAAGAAACTACTTTAGCAGCAAAAGGAAATAGATTGAAAAGATACAAAAGCATGAAAACAAAAACTTTTTTTCAAGAAGATCAAGGTTATATTTATAGAGATTTAGAAAATACTAAGAATAACAGTTAAAGATGCACCACCCAGGCAGAGGGAGTTGGAAAGATTTTGGAAATTGTAATATGAAGACAATATGTGTCATATTGTGATGCTCAATGGTTGAGAGACATTAAAAATAACACCCAGAAATAACAGCTATTAGAAATATGGACTTTTGGAAATGTAATTCAAAGCATAAGCGACTTAATAAAGAGACTAATTAATTGGGAAGGCAATACTTGGATGGACAAGGTCAGATATTTAGTTTAAAAAAACTAACATCATTAATCAAACCCCTAACAGAATGCTTAAATAACATAATGGATGGAAAAGTAGACATCCCACAGTGGTTCACAACAGGTGAAACAACCCTTATCCCAAAAAATGAAAATAAAAAAGAAAAAAAAAAATATACAACTTTACAAAGTGTTAACAGGAGTTTCAACCCAAAGGCTATATAAACACAAAGTAACAACATGGTCAGTAAAGAGCAAAAGGGATGTATGTAGTAGACATACCTATTGTACAAAAGAGTTCTTGATAAATAAAATAATTGAAAATAGTTGAAAAGGGCAAAAGAATCTATGCATGACGTGGATTGATTACAAAGAAGCATATGATTTACCCCATTCATGACTGAAAGAAATAATGAACATTTGCAAGATTGAAGGGAAAATCAAAAGATTCATGGAGAGGGTATTAGAAATATGGAAAATTAATTTAAGCTCCCACATGAGAAAGGAATTATGAAAATTAAAAATGTAAAAGAGAAAAGAATTTTTCAAGGGGACTCCATGTCCCCTCTTTTATTTATATTAGCCCTTAACCCCTAAGTACCCTGATCAATAACTTAAAGAATGAATACCGAATAAATAAAAGAGCAAAGAAAAAAGAGAATCACATCTCTTTTACATGGAGGATATAAAGCTGTATGCGCCGAGTAGAGGAGAGGCAGAAAGACAGATAAATTTGGTTAATGATTTTTCATCGGATATTAGAATGGATTTTGGATTAGAAAAGTGTGCATTCCTAGTTATGAACAAAGGTAGAAAGATACATGCCGAAAACTTCATGGTAAATAACGTGGAAATTAAAGAATTGGAATAGGAAGGAACTTACAAATATCTTGAAATATAGTAATTGGACAGGATTGAAAACAATTATGAAAGAAAATAAAAAAGGAATAAATCTCAAGAGTGAAGAAAATACTAAAAACCGAATTAAAATCAAAAAACAAAATTGAGGCAATTAAGGTATTGGCAATGTTAGGAATGAGATACTTTTATAATTGTGGACGGGTACCAGCATGAAATAAATACTCTAGGCACGATGACAAGGAAACCCCTCCGTGCACACAAAATAATTTACAAGAATCAATGCACAGCTTGTATATACATTCCGAGAGATGAAAGAGGTATGGGAATGTCACACAGATAGAAGTTTAGAACCCACAAAAATAAAATAGTGGGATTAGCAAAATATATATCTAGTGCCTACCTACTTTGAAAAGATTCCTGTAAAGATCAGAACAGAGGAGGTGGCTAGGGAAGCCATTAAAGGGAGCCTTACTGTAATAAGGCTAGTCATGGGGAGCTGAATGTGAAGTGCCATACTTTGACCCAAGGTTTGGGGACGGTGTAGCACTTAGAGCACCCTCAAGAGAGGTGTTTATTAAAAAAAAGAAAGAAAGTCATAGATATGTATTGCAAATTATATGTCCTTGCTGGAATTCTCTTAATAAGATTAGATAAATTGATTTTATCACTGTCTTAATTTGAAGAGTAGGCCGAGTAAGCCCTTGTTAATTCATCTGCAAAAGAATTATTATGCATTATTAAAATAGAATTATTAATGTTCGATGGTATTTTAAGTTAAGTAGGTGGTTTTGGAATTCATATTTCTATATCAATAATTTAGGACACAAAACTATAAACATCTTTAATAGTTTACTTTGGCAACTTTAAGATGATGAGAATAATTTAAAAGAAAAAGAAAATTATTAGTTAGAAATTAGGTTTAATAGGTGTTGCTTATGTTTAAATCTTGTTGAACTCATCATTGATAATTCAGCACTAAGTGTGTAGATTTTAATTCAGACGATCTTTAGCATTAATATATATGATACTGAGTTTATTTTATTCCCTTTTTATTTATTTTTATTTTTTATATTTTCTTAGGATGTAACTGTTACCAATGACGGAGCCACAATTCTTAAACTTTTGGAAGTTGAACATCCTGCTGCTAGAGTTTTAGTTGAACTGGCTCAGTTACAAGATGAAGAGGTATTTTTTCTTGTTCTTTTTCTGTACTCTTTTTTTTTCCCTTTTGCACTTCTCTTGAAAAAAGAATTTTTGTTTATCTTCTAAATCTTATTTTAGGTTGGAGATGGAACAACAAGTGTTGTTATAATAGCAGCTGAACTTCTAAAAGCTGCAGATGAATTGGTGAAACAGAAAACATATCCTACTTTACATTTAAATTACGATCTTTAGATTACATTCGTTAGATTTATTTAATCATTTAGAAAGAAGTATTTCGAAAAAGTTTATCGGTGCCATACACTGCAATAAATGTCACAAAGTATGACAAATGTGACAAAAAATGTCAGCACAAAAAGTCATAATACTCTTTAAAAATTGCATCACCTACTCATTTTTTAATAAAAAATGAATTGAAAAAATTTATTGTGACATTTTTGCCATTTTTATGTCGTGACATTTTTACCACTTATTTTCTGTGACATTTTTACCATTTTTTTGCTTTGAAATTTTTTATAGTAGTTTGAATTTCATTCCCTTAGATGTATTACTTTTACATTATAAAACTAAAAAAGACATGAGTGCATTTACTTTTCTGAAAAAAAAGTTAAAATTAAGCGTGATACTGAGAGGACATGCCGAACAATGTTGAGAAAAAGTTCAAAAGAAATAGAATGACTTTGCATTTTTGCAGTTCGCCATTGCAAAATTCCTTCCCAAATGACATTCATTACCAACTACCGAAAATTATTTTCCATTCGACATGTTTTTCTGGAGCAGTGACATGAAGATAATAAACTATCACAAATAAATTTTTCTCAATGTTTATTAATTTATTTTTACTCGCTGCAGTCTGATAGTATAATTATCATTCTGTATAATTTGATAAACTAATTGTATTTTATATTTATAGATATTTATAGATTTATTTTATTACATAAAAATTATAATTATATATATATTATATATATATATATTATATATATATTATATTTTATATTTATATAATAATTACATTAACATAAATAAAAATTTGTACAATTATTTAAATTTAGATCATTTGAAAACAATAATTATATAATATACTTGTTCTTTAAATATAACGTGTAATTATTTAAATTTATATCATTTTTAAACAATAATTATATCATACTTGTTCCTTAAATATAAACAATAATAATTTTTAGTATAAAAGTATTAATACGAGTAAATTCTTTTAACAAAATGAAGCTAAAATGTAAAAAATGAAAAATAAAAATTCTTAACAAAATTTAATTTAAAAAAAAAAAATGAAAATTATGATTAATAAAGGTAGGATTTTAAAAAGCGTAAGACGGGGTGAAGAAAAAGAAAAATTTTGTGGTTGGAAAAAAAAATAATTCAAACAAATAAAAACAACTACAAGAAACAGAAAAAAAATAACGAAAACATTATGTCAACATGCTGAAAGAATTACAAAAAAATTTACTTTATTTTTGATAATTTCTTTCCTTTTTTCCTATTTTTTATTTCATTTTCCATAAATGAGAATTGCAAAAAATAAATTGAAATATTTATTAATTTTCTGCGACAATTATGACAGGAAAGAGAACAAAGTGCGATTTTCTTACCTTTTTCGTCCTTAAATTTATTTCGCCTTTTTTTAGTAATAAAAATTATTTATTTCAAATTAAATTGAGGAAAAAAAAATAAATACAAATTTATGTAAATGAACCGCTAAATTTACAGCCTTTCAAGTGATCGCGAATGCATTTGGCTTTTTGAAAGTAAAAAATGTTATTTATGATAGCGAGGGGAGAACGAAAAATACACACACGAATATGACCCCCTTTGGGAGGTATTTAATTTTAAAAAAAGTTTACATAGGAATTTTAACAGAATTTGGAAATTCTCATTTGAACCTACGCTATATTTTGTTTTAAAAATATTTAAGAAAATTGCTATAAATAATGATGATTCTCTAGATTTTGTTCTAAAGATTTGATCTACGAAACCTCAAACGTAATCTAACCCGATATATATACCTAACAAGGCCCAAAGCCCATAGGAGGGTGAAATACAACTAAGTTAAAATATAATCTGATTTTTTGTTCAAAACGTTTCAGACTCAAATTCCCTATTCCCTTTTTTCATTGTTAGTTAATGTTTCGTCTAACCTAAAGATCAAATCGCAATAATAAAAATAATAAATAAAAGAAATTAAATAATTATACAATAATTAGTTTTCTAGTGGTTATATTACTGTGAGGAGTACCCCTTTTTCAGAAAGAAGGAAAGGTAGAAGTGAAAAGACAAATATATTTTTCAAAGGTCAATACTTGTTATGCAGCTTTACAATACAAATAGTTTTCTTAAGCTGTACTTATTTAACAAGTCATAAAAGAAACGTTGTAAAAATTTAAAGGATACGCGGGTGTTACGATGTCTGAATAGTTTTTTGCGATAGAAGCAAACTTGCTGTACAGACGTGGCTGAAGGATTTAAGATTTGCAGTTTACGGACTATCTAGTGTTTAAAAATTGTGACCTTATAATTAATAAATTTATGGGCCTACTATCAACGAGAATTGTCCTAACTGGGACAAAACTAGAAGAAGGGGCTAAATTCATATATAATATCACAATATTTATCAAAAAAGGAAAATAAAAAACGAATCAAAACACTAGAGCCTTTTTACACTAATCATCTGAAAGAAAGGAAGGGTGACCGAGGTCATTACATGGGGAATCCTAACGGTTTGTCCAGAAGGCTTTAACACAAATTATACTACCTATGGTAAATTCCTATGAAAACTTTATAACGAAGTGAAGATTGATGATGGTTTTCTCTCCATATCAATAAAAAAAGTATCTAGGAGAGCCTACTGGAATTTGACATGTCACTTCCATAATAATGATGATACCCTAAAAGAATGGGATGTAAAATCCGTCTAAAGATAGATTTTGTCAAAAAGATTGTTACTCTAATTACTGCATTTAAAAATGAGTCTGTCGTTGGAGCTTTGGGAAAAACAAGCAAGGAGGACGAAAGCTCATGCTCGCAGTAATGTTATGAAAGTAATGCTCGCAAAATCGATGTTCCGAGCTTTTATACGCGATGGTGAGACCGCAAAAGCGGTTATCAGTAAGTAATTAATGAAAAAACATTAATTTGATTAATTACTGTTGAAATTATAAAATTGGTACCAATAGGTAGCAATTTTAAAACTAAACATTATATAAATATTATTTTAACCAAATCAATGTAGTTATTTTATAAAAACAATCAAAAGTTTACATCAATAATGTCTGGCAACAATTACCTGTTTGAAACTTGTAGTTTTTATTCTCATAAGGAATTAACTAATAAATTTAGCTTTTTGATTAGATATAATTATCCATTTAGACAATATTCACAAGATTCAGTAAATCATCCTGATCATTTTGATACTAAATTTGGATTTGTAGAGCAAATATGAAATTTAGAACATTAAATTTTCAAACTAGAAGAAGTGATAGCTCAAGTTATGACCTCAAAATTTGACCTTCTCTGTTAGGGAGGTCAATTATACTTATACAGATTGAAGTTGGATATGTTAATGTCAATTTGACGTATTAACCAAGTCCGACACTCTTGAAGCACACAGGGTTAATGAGGAGGGGGGGGGGGCAACTTTTTCAAATAGAATTTTGTTTCAAATTTTGAAGCTATTTTAACATCGTGAGTTATGCTTCTAATTAAGGAACTATAACTTTGATTAATTTTAAGTTTAACAAAATATAGCACATATTCCTAAGACAGCTAAGGACAAATTTAGACTTAAAAATTTTGGAAAGAAAAGATATCGTTATGCGTTACATGTATCAGTTTTTTAATATTGTAATTTGGAACAAGAAGGTTCTGTGAATATATAATATATATATATATATATATATATTCTTTTATATCTATATTTATATATTATATATAATATATTTATATATAATACTATATATTATATATATATATATATATATTATATATATATATTAATATATATATATATATTAGTATATATTATATATATATATATATATATATTTATTTATATATATATCTTTTGTATATCTATCTTCTTTTGAATTTTGCATATTTTTTTTGAAACTTGGTATAATATAGTTATGCTGTAATTAAAAAGAATAATGTAGGGGAATTTGCAAAAATGAAAAGGGGGGCTCCAAACCCTCACCATTTTTAGGGTTACAGGTACCCAGGATCTTCAAACTTGAGACTTTTCTATTCTAAAGAGATAGAAGGGATATATTGTAAATTTTCAAGTGTGTATCAGTTATTAAGGATACTTTAAACTCTTATGATTTTTTCGGTACTTTGGTTTTCATACGGCCTGATACGAACAAATAACAATTTTATACTAATAAATTCTAAATTTTATCACTATTGATTATTAAATTATATTTAAAAGATTATTCGGCAAATGATGGACCAATGTAATTCTCTAAACACGACTTCAGGTTAAACACTCGCGAATACAATCATCAATACCCAACAGGAAATACTGGCCACAAGTGGCAAATGAAGTAATTTAAAATAATTACAGACAGCAACTTTCAATATTCAAAACGATTTTCAAAGAAGCAGGTCAAATTTTTTTATGTGCATCGAAATAACTGGTATGAAACTTGATAGTGAATCTCTCTCTCTCTCTCAATCTTCTCTCACTCTTCTCTTCACTCTCTCTCTCTTCTCTCTCTCTACTTCATCTCTCTCTCTCTCTCTAAAGCATTTATGCCATTTAGCGAATAAAAAAATGCCGAATAAAACAATGGGTTTATTTTCTTCTCATCTTCAATTCTCCTTGTAGTAGTATTTTCTGTACCCCAAGATCAATTCTTTAATCAATTTCATCTTCTCATCTCACTGTAAGTCCAAAATTAATCTATTTAGGTTATACCTCTCAGATACTACGACTCTTCCACCTTCATTTTCCCACTTCCATTAACTTCAAACTTTTCAATAATATTAAATTTTCATAACATTTATTCTATCTCTTATTCAAAATTAATATATTACATAAATAGTATTAAATAATTAATAATAATAATTATAATTATCACATAATAATGATTAATTAATTTCAATTTATAATAATAACTCATACTAGATGACTTTATATTAAATAAATTATTTTTTTCAAAATTCTGCTAATCTTTCTGCTAATAACCTGAGAATACTTAAAGTTTATCTTTTTCCTTTCTCTCCACTCATCTTATCTGTAATGCTACTCATTTTTTAAACTCTCGTTCCTATCTTTGTTATCTTGAGTTAAGCATAGCTCAACTTTCTGACGCCTCAGTTTTTAGGAGTATTATTAATGTATTTTATTTATAATATATCTAGTTTTATTTATTATTTCATATTATTCATGATATAATACTAAATAAAAAGCACACATTTTCAAAAGCAGTTTAATATTATTATATATGATAAATTCATTACTAACTCTCCTCCTTTAATTTTTTTCTCCTAGATAATAAAATTATATTAATATACTTCCTTACATATTACCTAAATATAAGCCAATTTAAGTCAAGTAAGAGATGGAAGTAGGATATTGATTCGCATAGTTGAATATAGTGAGAATTTTAGGATTTTATGGTACACCGAAAGTAAGTGCACTTGGGAGTTAAAAGTATTAACGACATATTAACAATTATCTAGAAACTATTCACTCAAATTACAGACTAAAACCGAGTGGAGAATTTTGTTATTTAAAGTGAGCATTTGTACCCAGTTAAATCGAGTGGTTGTGCGCCAGTAATCTGAACTAATACTTTTCAGCGCTCATGCTACTGCTAAATTCAGTGCGAGAATCATTTATAAGACGATACACATAAACGAACTTTTAAATCCACTATAAGACGTCCTTAGAAATCACCAATTGTACATGGCACTATTAACTATGTTTGGGTTACTATCAATCCTTTTTATATCTTCGAGGCGCGAGTTATGTCTTTCATTTATATGTTATTTTCATTATTATCCTTACTTCATTTTTCTATATCATTCTTCTACTGAGGCTAATAAGTTATCTTTTATTATTTGAACAATTTTATTGACAGAAGGTCGTCTTTCCTTCCACACATTCTTTCTTTCCCTTTAACCACAACTCATGAACTTTCTTCTACATTCTTTTGTTTTTTCTTTTACTTTATCTGACTTATCTCATTATACGAAGGAGTATCATTTTCTTTCCTTCTTCTTTCTCATATCCTTCTTCTTTCCTTTCATCTATTTCATTCTCTTTCTTTCCTCTTTCTTTTGGATCTTACTCATTCTTTAATCTTGCGTCATTTTACCCTTCCTTCTTCCCGATCATACTTACTTATTAGTACTTACCCATCTTAATAATTCTTTCTTCTTTGCATTCTTTTCAATCCTCTCTTCCTTATCCTTCCTTTTCTTTCTTCTTACTTCACCTGATTCCTGCGTCTTTCCTTCCTTCACTACCATTCTGTCCTTCCTCTTCCCTTCTCATTTCCTTCTTTCTCTCTTAATCCTCTTTTCTTTCCATCTCTTTCTCTTCTTCTTATTCCTTCCTCCCTTCTTTCTAATACTTTCTCGTCTCCCTTATCCGTTACAATACTATTTCTTTCTCGTTCTTGCTTTACTAACTTCCTTCCTTCTTTCTTCTTCTCTTTCACCTCCTTTCCTGTTCACTTATTTTCTCTCTCTTAATTATCCCTTTCCTTCCTTCCTTCTTCTTTCTATCTTCTTTACTTCTATCTTCTTTCTCTTCTTCTTATTCCTTCCTTCCTTCCATCTGTCTTACTTCCTCGTTCTTTCTATATTCCCCTTTTTTTCGGCGTTCCTCAATACTCAATCGTCACCTAACCTTCTTAATGTCGCTGCTATACTATCTGGACATAAATACGTATTCGCAATAATTTTCGAGCCAAATCCCTCGTGGCTCCCTGTAGTCCGTTCTCATACTAGATTTACATGAAAAAAGACCAGTTGCCCTATGTCTCGTACAGCTCTGCGTTACACTTCTCCCATCTTTTCCCTCATTCCTTCCCTCTCTAGCACATACACATAATGCTAGGGCGATGGAAGCAGAAAGCAAGATATTGATCGCGATAGTGTCACGCGCTGTATGGTATGCCATCTGGAACATATAAACTCAAGAACAGAGCCAAACAAAACAATTGCAAAAAACTAAAATCACGTGGCGATGAAATTATGAATTTTCAATATGCGAGTATATATTATTGATATGCTGGCAATTATAAATCTCTCGCACTCAAACAAAGAGTTTGCGAGAACTGACACAATAACTATGAATTCTATAATCTATGTCGCAACTTCTATTTTGTTACCTTTATTTTTTTATATATATTTTATTTTTAATTTTTTTTTTTGTTTTGTTTTTACATATAGCATGTATATTTAACTATTCAGAGGAGCATTGAGAGCGATTTAACCAGAATATGGTCGTAGCAAACAGACTGAAATGGAATGGAGAACAGCATGAAACTAGCTCAGGATATAATTTAGATCAATTTTATCGTATTAGAATATAAATCACATACTTATCAGTTGAGATTAGAGTGCAAACATTTTTCAACACTATTATACACTTGAGGATTTACGTCATAATTAATAGATAGTATACCAAATAATTTAGACCTAATATATTATGCATATTATTGTGATATAGCGAATTGAGATAATCACTAAGAAAGTTAGATTATGTTCCGAATAACAACCTAAATTAGATAATTATATATATTATTATATACTATTTAGCCCACAAAGAGTTGCATTGATTGGTGTGCAGGAGATTAAAATATATTGCCGTTTTGCAGAGATTCCTCTCAATTTATGGTTATGTCCTTCCCGAGATATTTTATTATTGAATTTCAAAAAAAATATGAGAATGAGCACTAACAATAATAACAGATAATGAATTCAAAGTATAATATAATAATAATGAATTATAAATATATAAATAGAGTAATAACACATGAGATATTACTGATAGAATAGAATAGTCTTAATACGACTAATTCAATGAGAGTTGAAGATGTATATAAATACGAAACTTATATTAAGTAGCAACTAATACTGAAATAAGATATTGGAGAAGTGTAAATGAATGAAATAATTATGAGACATGAAAATTGTGATTGATCAGATATTTTCAAACTGAACCTAAGAGCTACTACTACGAAACGCCGTGACTACTATCTGCACCCCTACTACAACTACTACCTTACTACTACTACTACTCACCACAACGAGGGCCACCATTACACGCATTCCACCAATGTCTTTTCCCACCTTTTGACTTTTGGAAGAGAAATACTTTATTAATTTCTAGAGCAAACAGTTGATAATCATAATTTAGTTGATAGTAAACTATTTCTAGTAATTATGCCATTACACAAAATACATCAAATCTACAGCGCTTTTACTATTGCTGCTAGTCACGACAAGAATTCAAATTTGATGGCAATCATATATCATACTTTAAATCTAGTAAGTTAGTGTCAATTCACTATATCAATATCACGCTGGTTGTATATCGAATTTAGATGTCTAATATTGCCTCGAGTGCCATAGACTCAAAGCAACATTCTATTACATGCTAGTAAGTTTTATTCATCCATAGATCATGTAGATTTTGACACCCTTTAATCTGAGTGATGAAACTGCTTTCTTTGGGTTGCTAATCTATTGAGAATACAGAATAAAACCGGTGTATCGTACACAGTCTAAGTAAGTTTAATTCAATCGATAGAAATCATAGCCTTAATCACTAGTAAGTTCATATACATCAACTAAGATCATAGCCAGTTTAATCAAACTGGAAGATTAAGTTATTCGAATGTAATTTATCTAACCTTTTAAATTCTGAGTCGTTAGTCTTAGTTCCAATCATTACCATAGAGGCATAGACACCTTTAATCTTAAAAAAGTTATTCACACATTGATGCCAGCATAAGTATCATGAACCGCGTCTTATATCTGACTAAAGATTAGTATCTATTGACACCCAATGTTTAATCTAGTAGATCTCATCATAGATCATACCAGTACCAGTACCACAGTAAAGTTTATTGGCAACACGTAATGGCGGACAATCAAGCGTTAAGTGGTCCGTTGAGTTAATCTTGGGCCAGAGAGAAAGGATACGTCTCGCGTCGAATGTGCCGAGCTCCGCGCGGCATCGGAGACCCAATATTGTGGCGGCGATTGCCTCAGGATAGTTGGATTTAGATTGCTCCATCATCATAACTTTTAGAGGTGCATTGAGAGAGAGAGACACGAATGAGAGAACCATAAGAGTTAAGTCAGTAATAATGAGAGAGAGAGAGAAAAAAGATAGACAATAAAATTCCTAGAGAAGTAAATGTATGTGTTTTATTTCAAAAGTCACGAAAGAGCATGCAGGAGGGACGCGCAGAGAGAGTAAGTAAAATTTAAAGCCCACATACGCTATGGAAATATATAAGTTGATTAGTAGTAATAGAACAGAAAGGATAAACTATGTTTTCTGCTGCTTACACCAATCGAAGTTCCTCTAATATATAGATTAGTGAAGAAGAGGAGGATATAAAATAAAAGTATTGAGTTATATGTGTGTGATTGAGAGAGATGAAAAGCAGAAGATAAGAGAGTAAATGAGAGTAAGAGATAGAGAGAGAGACAGAAAGAGAGTAAGGTAATGATAGATGATAAGATATATAGTAAAATTGACATTGTTGCTGTAATAGAATGATGATTAGTGTTATTATTAAACAAGATGCTGGACGAGGATCTATTGATGGCCTGTTAATATATTCAGAGCAACTGAGGGAATAAATTGACAATAGTAATTATTATTATTATTATGGTAATACTTAAGGCTGATAACACGTACGTTTCCGACTCTGTTCATTGGCGTCATCTCCAAGTCTATAACCAACGCTGCTTGAGACGGAGATTGCCATTCATGATGTAATTATAAGAGATAACACAGTACGAATTACTATAATAGAAAGTTCTACATTTTACAGCTGCATCATGGTATGGTTTTTTGAAGCAATGGTTGTTTAATCGCACCTATATCCTTTGGACTTTTCTTACTGTAAAATTTCATAAAAATATTACTTTTTAATGAATTGATTAAGCACATGTCTACACTACTCGATTTTGATAATATTTATTAGCGATTTCACATATATTAATGAAAACTTTATTATATCAAGTATTTCAATTTTTAAAGTCTTCCTTTCCGTGAAAATTACATTTGGATGTAATCTGTACGTGAACAGTAAACTGAGAATGTTCAGTATAAACAAACCATTTTCAGCGTTTTGACACATCTTGGCAGCACGCCAAAAAAAGTAACGCCTAATGATCGATGCTCGTATACATGCTCATCACATACAACACAACACACATCTCCACCCGCCCAAACAATTTTTAGAGTGTTATCTCGGTGAGGCACAAATATTATACATTTTAGTAGGCTGCATTATATGCAGCCTTAAGCAAATTCCAGTGATGCTCTTTTCATCTTAATTGCTCTGCGAGTCTTTTCTAGTTTCTCGTAAAGAAGACTTCATATTTGTAGGTATATCTGAGCATATAAGCAGCCTAAAGTACTAAATAATTTACTAACAGTGATGCTCTATTTCATCTTATTTATTATGCTATTATTGCTAGAAAGTCTTTTCTAGTTTCTCGCAGAGCTTTATTATTCTAAAGGTCTGGCATTAATCAATTCTAAGCAAATTCTAGTGATAGCTCTTTTCATCTATTGACCTTTGCGAGTCTTTCTAATTTTCTCATAGAGCTTTCTAATAATTAAAGAGGGTCTGGTCATTTTATGATCTAGATCTTATCAAACAGAATGAAGATGAGGATTCATGAGACTCAATATTTACTATTCATTATAAAACTACATAATTATAATAACAAAATATTTCCCTAGTATCTGAAATGGGTCTACTAATGGCAACACAAGTTTCGTGTCCTTGGAGACCCAAAATATATATTAAACATAAGTATAAAATATTATAATAACAATAACTATAATAATAATATAATAATAATATTATGATAATAATATTCATAATAATGTATAATCAATAATATATAATAATAATAAATAATAATAATATAATAATAATAATAATAATAGAATAATAATAATAATAATTAATTAATTAATAAATATGCAGTTTTAAGCAAATTCTAGTAATGCCCTTTTCTTCTTATTTGCCTTGCGTGTCTTTTATTGAAATGATTGTTGGACGTTATTTAGGCTGCAAGGCTGCAGTCCTGCTCTTACCGTATTCGTTATCGCGTACTAACCCTGAGTATTGCTATTATAACTAGTTTATACTAAATTAACTAACTAATATATATATTTAGATAATATATATATTTATTAACGCTATATAATAATATATGCCATTTAAACCATTAGTTGATGAAGTATCTTACTGAATTTGTTTCATATACCTTCACTTTATATGGATTAAATGTATAAGCTAGAATAACATCCCGAACATAATATTACCTTCATACCTATATAATCGCTTGCAAGTAACTGCCACGCAGCTGCAGTTACGCAGTTACCGTACTTAAACCCAAGTTGTGGTAAGCTAACAGTGACATTCACGTTTTAACTTACATCTCAATCATAAAAGTTAACAACCTGCATGATAACAACACCAAATTACCCTTACTGCAAAGCACAAGAACATGTTTATGTGAATACCGTATTCAATTACGTTTTTTGCAAAGCACAAGAACATGTTTATGTGAATACCATATTCAATTATGTGATTTGCAAAGCACAAGAACATGTTTATCTGAATTACGTGTTTTAAAATCACTAAATAATAAAATTTTATTCAAAAAACAAAACAATTAAATCGTCAAAAACTTTCTTTGCTTTGTTGTGATTTTGGTTAATATTGTTAATATCAATTTATTTAATTAAAGTTCTCAGTGGAGACTTGTACCGAATTTTCCTTAGAATTATTATTATTATCTGCAAATATTTAATTGCTACTGTGTTGCGAGTCCCTTTAATTATGGGTCAAAAAACATATTTTTTTTGTTTTGGAGATAATTTTAAGCAAATCTATAAAACTTTATCAAACTGTAATGGTAAAAGATATTTTTAACTTTATTATTATTATTTATTAATAAAAGTTGTTGTACCGTTAAATTTACTTAATTTATTTTATTATATTATTGCAAATATTAATTGCTGTTCACCTTGTCAAAAATAATTGTTTTGGCCTTTTGAGAAAGAAAGTATATTATTATTATTATTATTATTATTATTATTATTATTATTATTATTATTATTATTATTATTATTATTATTATTATTATTATTTTATATTATTAATTGATGAAATAATTAATTAAGATATTATCATTAAAACTTTCATTAGTAAGACATTATTATTACTATTCGTAGTAGTAAGTAATAGTAGTTTTAAGTATTTGTAGTAGTAGTAGTAGTAGTAGTAGTAGAAGTAGTAGTAGTAGTACTTATTAAAATAATCTATTAAGTTCTCCCCATTAACTAAATAAAGGACCGAAATTTGAGGAAATATTTCTGGACCCAAAAGAAAAACAAACAAAAAACCTAATATCTGGCTTCAAAAAGGCCAAATCTGGCTTTTAAATAGCTAGAAAAGGGGCCAACTCAGTGAAAACAAAAGAGCTATCTTAATTGGACATTTTCAAAGAGTGGCACTGGCCCCAATTTGGCCCTAACGACCCTCTCAGACAATGAGGCTCTCTAATGGCACCCATTCTGCAACCGTTACTAATTTCAAAAAATATTTTGCACCAGATAATAGCAAGTTTGTGTTTTATATTTTCTTTATTTTTTTAAAGTATTTATTTTTTATTTTTTTTATTTTTATTTTTTTTTATTATATTTTTATAAAATGTTGAGGAAATAATTATAAATTTTTTTCAGTGTTTCTAATTTGTGGTCTTATGAGCTTGTTAGGTGCAATTTCATGATATATATATATATATATATATATATATATATATATATATATATATATATATATATATATATATATATATATATATATATATATATATATATATATATATATATATATATATACGCCACAGTGAGAGAGAGAGAGGAGAGAGAGAGAGAGAGAGAGAGAGAGAGAGAGAGAGAGAGAGAGAGAGAGAGAGAGAGGGAGGATGGAAAAGACGAATATATATATATATATATATATATATATATATATATATATATATATATATATATATATATATATATATATATATATATATATATATATATATATATATATATATATATATATATATATATATATATATATATTTTATATATATATATATATATATATATATATATATATATGATATTTGGTTTAAAGACACAAATATCATAGATACATATCTCAAAAACTACAATAGCTACAGGGAAAAGGAATACATTGTTGGAATCCTGGCAAAATTTTATTGCGGAAACTGAAAAAAAAAAAACATATCTCAAAAACTACAATAGCTACAGCGAAAAGGAATACATTTTTGGAATCCTTGTAAAATTTTAGTTAGGAAAATGTAAAAAAAATAAAAATAAATAAATAAAATAAATATTATTTATTTTTTTTTTTTTATGAGCAGGGGACATAATATATATATATATATATATATATTACTAATATATATATATATATATATATATATATATATATATATATATATATAAAATAAAAATTGGCTATTTAGGCGAAATTATATATATATTATTTGTAAAGATATTACACGGCAATGTAGGGGGCTCGAGCCGACGGGGAACACAGGGGGGACGTTTTCCATACCCCGTAGGGGAGGGGCGGAGGAACCCCATGACCTGTCTACCAAAGAGCGGGGTTCGGGACCTCCCCGGAGAAGGAATTAGTCCTACCCGTAGTTCCCGGAAGGCCAGAGGAACGACTGCCATCGGTGCGGTATACCCTTGCGGTATTCTTTAGTAAAAAAAAAAAAAAAATTTAATAGAAAGTCTATTTATTTTAACGAGTAACAAATAAAAGGTCTCTAAATAGGCTCTCTAATCATATTACTATAATTATTAACAATAATTTTTTTTTTTTTATTTTTTACATATTCTATCAAATTTTACAAGGGTTCCAAAAATGTATTTCTTTTCGCTGTAAAATATATATATATTTATTTATTATTTTTTTTTTTTTTTTTTACATTTTCCGCTAAAATTGGACCAGCATTCAACAATGTATTCCTTTATAATGCGGTTTTTGGATATGGGGTTGATGACTAGACCAGAGACCCTCTCATATATATAACTCATATATATATATATATATCTTATATATTTTATATCAAATATATATAAATAATAATATATATATATATATAAATATATATAATAAATAATATATATATATATATATATATATATATATATATAATAATAATATAATAATAATATAATAATATAATAATATATATAATAATATATATATATATATATATATATATGTATAATAATAATATATAATATATAATAATAATAATAATTTATTTTTATTTATATATATCTATATATATATCTGTATATATATAAATAATAATAATATATACAATAATAAAAGGATAATAATATATAACTAACATGTAATAGCATATGTATATGTATAATAATATATGTAATAATAGCCAATATATATATATAGAGAGGAGAGAGAGAGAGAGAGAGAGATACTGTAGCTAAAATAAACACCAAAAATTATGGAAAGGTAAAAATATTATAAATTAAATGTGTGTGTGTGTGTGTGTGTGTGTGTGTGTGTGTGTGTGTGTGTGTGTGTGTGTGTTTGTGTTTGTGTGTGTGTGTTTGTGTGTGTGTGTGTGTGTATGTGTGTGTGTGCCTTTTGTTTGTATGTCAGTGGTTTATATGTGTGTCGTCATGATGATTTTTAATTAAGTGTGTGTTGATACGTGGCGTCCTTGTAAAGTAATTTTGAGTGACACTTGAAAAGAAATCACGAGTCGCCATTTTTTTTTTTAAATTCGGACGAAAACTAATTATTATTCTAGATTCCATCAAGACAAGAGTGCGTACACTCTAATATATATATATATATATATATATATATATATATATATATATATATATATATATATACTACTATATATATATATATATATATATATATATATATATATATATATATATATATATATATATATGTTAAAAGAGTTGTGCCGGTAAAGGGTTGTGGTGGGGAGTTTAGGGGTTAGAACCCCCTACATAAATTTTTTTTTCAAGTTATTGAGCTTCACATCAATTAGCATCACCTTTCTTCTCAAAAGAGTAATGCTGGTATGGGCTTTAAGGAAGGTTTAGGAGGGAGTTAGAACTAGGGTTCTCCGAGCACCGCAAGGCACCGCACCAGAGTAAACGCACCACGCACCGCAACTCTATGCTTCACTGCGCAACGCGCTCCGCACCGCACCTGCTGTTACACGTCGCACCACACCGGGGCGGTGGATTGTGTGTCGCCACCACACGGCACGACTTGCACCTTACCAGATTGCCCCACGCACCGCACTGAACTGCACCGCACCGCACCGCACCGCACCGCACCGCACCGCACCGCACCGCACCGCACCGCACCGCACCGCACCGCACCGCACCGCACCGCACCGCACCGCACCGCACCGCACCTGGTGAGTCGGCCAACCATAGTTAGAACCTATCACCAAAATCTTCATTTTATTCCTACATAAATAAAAGATATCTACGAGGAAAAAAAATCATCAAACTCTATGACCTTAAAGTAAGCTAAATAAAATCAAGTGAAATCAAGTAGAGCTAAGTGTCAAGGTCAAGTTGAAAAGTCAATAGTCAAAAGGAAGTTTAAAGTCGAGTGAAGTCAAGTAAATTCAAGTGAAATCAAGTAGAGTAACGTCAAGCCAAGTGACAAGGTCAAGTTGAGAAGTCAATAGAGTCAACCGAAGTTTAAAGTCTAGTGAAGTCAAGTAAATTCGAAAAAAGTCAAGTAAATTCGATTAAAGTAAAGTAATTTCGAATAAAGTAGGTAAATCCGAATAAAGTCGAGTAAATTCGAATAGAGTTGAGAGAATTCGAGTAGAGTCCTTTGAATTCGAGAAAGTTAAGTGAATAAGTGAAAAAAAGTCAAGAAAAGTAAAAAAAAAGTTGAATTAATGTAAGAAAGTTAAGTAAAGTCAAGTTAAACCAAAAAGGTCAAGTAAAGCAACATTAAAAAGTCAAGTGAAATCTAGGAAATTTTAACTCAATACTCAAAGTTTAAAAAATTTTAATTTAATTTTTAACAAATTTTAACTTCAATTTTAACAAATTTTAACTTTAATTATAACAAATTTTAACAAAATTTAACAAATTACATTTAATTTTACCAAATTTTAACTTTAATTTTAACAAATTTTAACTAATTTTAAAAATTTTACTTTAATTTTACCAAATTTTAACCTTAATTTTGACAAATTTTAACCTTAATTTTAACAAATTTTTTAATCCTAACAAATTTTAGCTTTAATTTTAACTTAATACTCAAAATAAATATTTCAAATAAAATCAATGTTAGAATATAGTAACAGAATAAATGAATAAATAAATACAAAATCGACTCATTAACAGAATTTCCATTTAATATATATATATATATATATATATATATATATATATATATATATATATATATATATATATATATATATATATATATATATATATATACAATATATAAAAAAATTTATATATATATATAAATATAATATATATATATATATATATATATATATATATATATATATATATATATATATATATATATATATATATATATATATATATATAAAACATCCAAAAAATTCAGGTATGTAACTAGAAAACTATAACATATACACGAAAATAAATATCATTTTATTAATCAGGAGACATTTTTACCGCAGAAATTAAAAAAAAAAATTAATTTTAATATTTATTAATAACTCCATATTAATATTAGTAAAAAGTGCAGGCTCTGATTGACTTGAAAGACGTTGAAAGCTGCAGTCTCGAGAGAAAAAGTTGCCAAATGTCGCTTTATAATATAATTGGAGAAAATATTATTTTTTTCTTTTTATATCCTTCTTAGGGGGTTCGAGCCGACGGAGGGACAGAGGGGGGGACGAAGTCCCCCCGTCCCCCGGTAGGCCGAGAAACCCCGACTCTATCCATCGTTCTTGTTTACCCGTGGGTATTTGTCCGTTTTAAAAAGAAAAAAATTCAACATTTGGCAACTTTCCGTCTCACTCGGGAGTAAGCCGCATCTTCGATTTATCAAAAAACTGTAAATTTTTCAACAATTTTTAACAATTTTAATTTTTTAAAAAGCGTTATTTTTTTTATTTTTTTTAATTTCTGCGGTAAAAATGTCTCCTGATTAATAAAATGATATTATTTTCAGCTGTTATAGTTTTTATTTATATGATTAACTTTTGGGGTATGTTGACATATATATATATATATATATATATATATATATATATATATATATATATATTTATTTATATATATATATATATATATATATATATATATACTATATATATATATATATATATATAAGTAATGCAGCAGATGTCATTTTTTTCGCATCCGCGGATGCGGATGCGGATGTTTGATTTTAACATCCGCGGATGCGGATACGGATGTTTTGATAAATATATATATATATATATATATATATATATATATATATATATATATATATATATATATATATATACTATATATATATATATATATATCTATATATATATATATATATATATATATATATATATATATATATATATATATATATACTCTATATATATATATATATATATATATATATATATATATATATATATATATATATATATATCTATTATATATATTGTTATATATATATATTTTATCTATATATGTCGATAGCATTTGGCGGCTGATAAAGCTGCTATATATATATATATATATATATATATATATATATATATATATATATATATATATATATATATATATATATTCGAGTTTAGCTACAATCTATTAATATAATTGTTACCAGGGTGCGGGACGGGGACCCAACTCAAATGCACTCCACCAACCTCTTTCCCCAACCTCC